>JAOEHY010044356.1:0-57065 GCA_025447955.1 Psilopsiagon aurifrons
TCTTATTTTAAAAAGCTTTCTAAATTTTCAGGTGTCTTGTCACAGCACAGCTTTGGAAGTTAAACTTTTCTGGAAATGCTAGATGGCAGCACATAATCATCAGCTGCCATGGACGAGGGAAGTGTAAAGGGAGTTAGCTCAGCTCATATTTAATGTTGAAAAATTATTGTTGCTGATCAACAATATACAGTTGGGGTGCGGGATTTGGTTGGGTGGTTTTGGTTTTTGTTTTTTTTTTTAAATTTTGGAACCTGTACTTCTTCAATGATATTGTTCTTGTTTTGCAGTCATACTCTGCTACCAATATTATGTGTTTACAACAGTTACCTCTCTGTCCCTCTTTTTTCATGTCTTTGTTTAATTACATTCTGCTTGCAACTAACTGAAGGAATTAAGCTGCAGAAAGCCCATGAAGCTAATGCAAATTGTGCCTGTATGAAATGTTCTAATGTGTGTCTACCCAAGTGCTGTAACGGCTGAAGCTGAATGTTAGTGAGGTATCATATTATGTAAAGCAAATCTATGTTTTCTCAAGAGTTGAGAGGTTTCTTATGTCTGTGGACATGCGAATTTAGTTTGCTAAACTTTTTTGGGGAATGGAATTGGTAGCAGGTGGATTTTTCTGTTGAATCTATATTCAGTAATCAGTTGCATGCATCCAAATTAATTTCTCTATAAAAAAAGATTATGGCTCTCTTGCTGAATTATAAAAGATTGAACTTTACTGACAAATCTGTGGGGTTTAGAAAAGAAGAGCTGATGTCTACAAAATGCTTGTCAGCCACAATTAGAGTATTCTCTGGTTTTTTTGCCCTAAAAGGTAGACCGAAGATAAAATATATCTTCAGAGCAGTATGTGTGCACACACATTTTTCAGTTGGCTAAACAAAGTGCAGATTTCAAAAATGTAGGGAGCTTAATAATGAAGCTGAGGGTCAGGGATTCCAATCAGGTAGTGGATTGGGTCCCAACACTTTGTGTTGTGATGCTCAGGCCTTTTTGCTCTTAAGATTTAGGACAGCATCCTGACCCGAACTGCAATTTAGATGAATGACATAATCAGAAAGCAATCTGGACATGTTGCTGAGGATTTCGGCTGGTGTACAGCAAAGTCAAAGATGGATAGCATGGCTGATTATGGAAAAAAAAAAAAAAAGGCAAAACCAGAAGAAAGCCATGGGAAATAAACTTAACTTGTGAAGAAAACTGACATGCAGCCTCTTAAGGCCTGAAGTGGCAGTCCAGGTTTTATCTGTAACTGTGAAAGTTACCGTAGTGCAACCAGAAGTAAATGTGTATTTGTAGGTGCTTGTTTAAAGCTTGGGTTGGCCTGGTGTAGCATGGGTAGGTGTTGCGTTTGTCATTAGGTGGTCAGACACAGCTAAGATAACAAAATTAAATAGAAAAACAGTTACTAAACTTGAATTTATGCATGCCTTCACTCACAAACTACAGAAAGTCCAACTGCATTTTTTAACATTGAAAGGCCTTTCATATAAGGCTTTTTGTGAAGAATTGGTGGTGTGTGGTGTATTATACACATGCAACATTCCCCCAAAGGACTGTGATTTTCTGACTGTGGCAGTTGGACTTGCTGCTTCTGAAGCTGCACATAGCCCTGCCTCCCTCTTCTGTGAGCAGAGTAAGTTTTTTGCTAGGGTAGATTTCTGCAATTGATTTAAGGTAGCCGGGTGTAACAGGCTGTGAGAGCAACAGGAATAAGGGACCAGGGATGGATGGGAGAGGCTTGGAGAAGGGATATAGACAGATTGTCCCTCTTCCACCTCAGTGAGTTGTTCAGTTGGCTTGTGGCACTGGTAGAACTGTGGTGTTCTTTCACCACTTAAATGTTTATCTTAAAATAGTGGTTTTTCGCTGAAATGACGTTTGGGGAGGGTGTGCAACCAGCAAAACCCCAAATAGGTTAAATATTTGATGTGCAGCTATGTTGTTCAGCAGGTGTTTATGTTACGTAAGTTAACTATTTTGTCAGAGCTATAAAGGAAGAACTAGAAAGTTGAAAGAGGAAACCAAAGGAGCCTTTTATTTGACTGATCTTGATAATGTTACATAATGAGTTCATTGGAGAGTGACTGCAAATCGGCTTGAAAGAAAAATCTAGCAGTTTCACTTTTGGACTTATAAGTTTATTTTTTGAAAATGAGACCGAGGGGAAAACACAACTGGTCTCTTACCTGGTTCAAAAGAGCCCTTAAAAGAAGTTGCAGTCCAGGAATAAGTAAAGCAAAATGTCATTTTTCAGGAGTTGTATTTCCCACATGAATTAGAGAAATGAATACTTAACCCTTCGTGGGTTTCTTTCAAATTGCATTTCACTGTCATGAACAAGCAGTTGTGAGCATTAATATTTTAGTGCATCCAAATGGCTAGCATTACCTAAGATATGTTTTATATTTTTAAGTGCATTCCTGGATGTTCTTTACCAGTGATAAAGAATCCTAGATGGAAACTTACAAAATAACAGTGACTGAGTGCTGTAGGCATTATGGTGTTTAAAGCAGTTTGAAATGCTAGGATGTTAGCCCAGTGAGAGTGATCCAGGCTTCTCTTTGAGATAAAGTAGCTACCTCCCAAGATCTGTTTTATGTACTATCCCCTGGGCTATGTGGGAATTCAGGAGTTCCATTAGGGCTATTTAATATTCCTGTGTGCTCACTTAGATCTGTCTAAAGGGGAGGTAAGATATTTGACCAGTTACCCAGTATTGAACTGAGCTGTGAGACGTCTTGCTGCTCATAATTCAAAATATCATGCTGTCTTTCATGCTGTCTGATGGGGGAAAATGCTTCAGTTTTTGTTTAATGGTTTAGTTGCTAGAAAACTTTCTAGTAGTTGAAGCACTTTCTAGTAGTAGTTTCTAGTAGTGTATGGGTTTCCTCAGTCTGAGATGAATTGAATCCTGAATGACCAGCAGAGTGCACTAATCACAAATACTAACACTAAAGCTGGGCTACTGTAAGGCAGAGAAGGGAGATTTTATGGGATCAGGCGAGCCTCGTCATGTATTTCACCAGTGGGAGCATTTCCGTAGGAAAAGTCCTTGACACTGCTCCAAAGACTGCTTATCCAACAATTAACATAAAATGCATGAGTTCCCTCAAAGGAAACACTGGAAATCAGAACTCTTTACCGCTGAGGAAATTCTTCTTACTGATCTACAGATGAGTTCCCTTTTGTTGTATTGGCTCTGACTTATGAGCCTTGTTTGTTCCAGCACCTGTCCAGCATGCTGGTCAAGCTATTCTCTTGAAGTGGAAGCATTTGTTCAAACTCCCTCAGATTGAAGTGGGTCTGTAACGTTAGTCTTTTCAGTCCTGGTAAGTGGCCCAGCCGCTAGACTGTTCTTCTTGTACAAGTTTCCCTGGTAGACACCAGTTCTGGCACTGTTCTTAGCTATCTCCCAGTATGATTAAACTCTGAGAGGCTTGTTCTCTCTCTTAGGCAGCTTAAGTCAGCTTTGATTCAGCTGTGACCACTTCAAAGTTATTCTTTAGATGAATTGGTTAGTGCTTTGATGCTTTTAAAAAAGTACAGGTGCCTAGTATGATCTGTGGTCAGAATTGAAGCTGTATCTGAATTCTGGCACTGCCAAGATCTGTATATCCCTGATCTGCGCATGCTCTTACAAACTTCCTTGAAGCTGGTCATGTAGTCTCTTATACGTTACTGAAAGCGGTCTAAAATCTTCAAAAAGGCATATAAGCAAGTTATGAGAACTGAGTAAAAGAAAAAATTGTACACAGTTCAAAACCAAATAGCTAATCTTTTCCATCAGTTTATTTCTGAGTATGCTGGTAAATAACTTTTTTTTTTTCTTTTTCTGTAAATTGTAAATCTGTACAAAGTTAGAAAGCAAACAGGACTTTGAACTCTGGAATACTTGGCAGAAGTTGCTTTAGCTGTGTGGAAATGCACGTAAAAATTCTTGCATTACTTGTGTTACTAATAATTCTAAGCACAACAGTTTCTTGAAGGAGAAGAAAATTGTGCTAGATTGGGCTTGAATTCTGCTTTAAACAGTTTAAGTGTCAAATTACTGACATTCTTTTACAGACCATATAAATGTCCTAAGGAAAAGGTCTTTTGAAAGCTTATGAGATTTCCAAACTTATACTCTGTGACATAGAATTCTGAGGAATTGTGGTTTTTCTTTTTCTTTTTACTTTTTTTTTTCCCTAGGAACTGTTCCAGCAGCTGTTTCTAAAGTTTCTAGAGTTGCCACATCATCAGTTACCCTCATTTGAGCAGCAAATTCTGATCTCCTATTCACACAGATTTTGTTTCAGCAGATTGCTGAAGCAATTAAACATGTCAAGCTATGCATTTTTTTGCTTCTGACAGTATTGCATACAGCCATGGTCAAGCTACTGTACTTCAGGACAGAAATGAAAACTTTTCGTTAGCTCGAGTGGTTTATATAAAGCGTGTGTTGTAGGCCACGTAGACTAGTAAGATGCTCGCTCTCATGAAACAAAACATCTGTGGTTCCTTGGTGTGGTAGTGTACAGTAATGAAAAAAACATGAAAACATGGTCATGGGAAACTTTGCAGCTTTTATTTTAAAAGAACCGTGAGATACTTGCCATGAACAGTGTAGTGCTTTATCAGATGTAATTTATGGGTATATATTCATGCATTAAAATTCAATTTTTAAAAACAGTTTTAGTAGGGTAAACATGCTTAATTTCTTACTGCTGTTGTTGAACACATTTGCATTGCAGGGCCTGAACTTGCTGCTAAATGAAAAAGAAAGCAAGCCTGAAATAAGTGTATAAGAGAAGGGGTGGTGCTAGGTTTTTTCCTGATGGAATTTGAGTGCTTGGGGGAGTGTGACTTGTAGAAAGAGAATAGTAATCAGTTGTGGACTCATTGAGGATTACCAGTTGGTATAAAATGATAAAGTTTCTTTCAGTTATCTTTGATGTAAGGTCAGTAGTGAAAAGCAGTTAAGGGAAAAGTTTTTTATTTATGGTATTTAGCACAAAAATGGCCATTTACTGAATTCAGAGACTTTTTTGATTATCCGTTAAAGGATAAAAGAGAAAGAGGTTTTAAATTCTCATACTGTGTTTATATGAAAAATAAAAATAACATTACATTAGTTCTGTTGCAAAGATGGGTCACAATGATACCTGTTTGTTCATATGGCATATAATACCATGCAAAACTAACTACACAGAATGTAAATTAATTATCATTTTTTTTAGAATCTAAATATTCTGTTCTTTTTTATTCTGGTGTGTTTTCTGTAATGTGGTTACATGACTGACAGAACAGAAAAGCATGACTTTAATTTTTGTGTTTAGCGAACTGGTCAAAATTTGGTCCATCAGAGTATTTGTGTAATGCATCTTAGAGAACTTCCATTTAAATCAGTACTAAGCTTGATATGGAGATCTCCATGACGGCAAAATTAAGCTAGTAGCAGTAATTCACGAGTTTTAAGTTTGGGTGAACTATCTGGAGATCTGATTGGATTCATTCAGTTGTGTTGGAAGCTACTTTATTGTGTATTTGTAGTCTTGTTTGAATTCTTTTTGTCTGTGGTCAAGTAAACATTGGATTTGAAGTAGCTCTCAGCAGCTGAATTGGACAACTGTCATTTTAAGGTAGTGTTGTATAGCAGCTTGGTACAGTGAGAAGTTAGATTGTAATGTCTTTAAAATTGATACAACACAAAAGAGTTGAATCTCAAAAATTCTTTTACATGACTAGGAGCAGAAATGAGTAATATTTCAGTAGGAGAAGGAGCTTAGACTGAGGAGTAAAATGTGAGGGACTTACGTTTTGTATTTTTAATGAGATATATAAAATATTGTAATTTTATATATATCATATTTTAATGAGTCAAATGTTGGAATTAGGGCTTGTATTCTAAAAAATACTCTCTGTTAAGATAATGTGCAAATGTAAGTAATGAATCGGGAATAACTTTGTTTGGAAGCTATTTTAGAAAAAGAGTGCCATCTTATGATTTGGCTTACTCAGTGTCCAAATAAACATTATAATGAGAATAAGCCACTTTCAAATAAAAATCTCCGAATATGGCTTCATATTTTTATAAAATTATGTACGTTCCTTTATTTTTTTGTGCAGTTCAGAAGTTCATTTCCCTAGATTCTGAGCTTGATAATTTCAATAGAGAATGAAAACTAGCTAGCAAAATAAAATATACCAATGGAAAGCAAAACTTAACTCTCCAGGGTATAGCTCTTAGTACCCTTTAAACAAAAAATACTGAAATAGCTTTTATTTTGTCTTGAAGAAAAGTTCACAAGAAAGCCCACCCCATTTAAAGAAAATAAATTATTTAAAGCTAATGGTGTAGCAAGACAAGAAGAATTGTGTTTTTTGAGCAATGTACACAGTATGTCATTGGCATATAGATACTGGTAAATGGTGACTATGAGTATCTCATCTCTAAGTGGTCGGGAGAACATTTTCCTTTGAATTTGTATCCATTGCAATGCGCCAGGTAAATAGCATCACAATTCTTACTCTGGTAACAGGCTAGCTTCATTATTTTCAGAATCATCTATATCCTTTGGTTCTGCCTAGGGGTACTGAGGGAGCTGGCAGAAATGCTTGCAGAGCCGCTTTCAATCATTTATCAGCAGCCCTGGCTAACCAGGGAGGTCCCAGTTGGCTAAAATTTACCAAGTGTAGCACCCATTTACCAAAAGGGCTGGAAGGAGGATCTGGGGAACTACAGGCCTGACAGCCTGAACTTGGTGCTGAGAAAAGGCATGGTACAGCTCATCTTGGGTGCCATCACACAACACGTACACAGCAGCCAGGTGATCAAGCCAATCATGTCAACATGGGCTTATGAAAGCAGGTCCTGCTTGGCTAACCTGGTCTCCTTCTGTGAGCAGGTGACCTGATTATTGGATGAAGGAAATGCTGTGGATGTTGTCTACCTAGGCTTTAGTGAAGTCTTTGACACTATTTCTCACAGCATCCTGCTGGGGAAACTGGCTGTTCGTGGCTTGGGCAGACATACTGTTTGCTGGGTAAAAGGTGTCTGGATGGCGTGGCCCAAAGAGTGGTGGTGAATGGAGTTAAATCCAGTTGGTGGCTGCTCAAAAGTGGTGTTCCCCAAGGCTCAGTCCTGGGGCCAGTTCTGTTTAACATCTTTATCAGTGGTCTGGAGGAGGGAATCAAGTGCACCCTCAGTAAGGTTGCACATGACAACATGTGGGCAGGAGTGTTGATCTGCTGAAAGAGAGGAGAGATCTGGGCAAGCTGGATCAATGAGCTGTGGCCAATGGTGTGAGGTTCAACAAGGCAAAATGCTGGGGTCCTGCCCTTGGGCCACAACAATCTCATGCAACACAAAGAGCTTGGGGAAGAGTGCCTGGAAAGCTGCACTGGACCCAGGGGTGCTGATTGACAGAGCTGAACGTGAGCCAGCTTGCGTCCAGGCAGTCAAGAAGGCCGACAGCATCCTGGCCTGTATCAGCAATAGTGTGGCCAGCAGGTCTAGGGCAGTAATCATGCCCCTGTACTGGGCACTGTTGGGGCAGCATCTCAAATCCTGTGTTCAGTTCTGTGCCTCTCACTACAGCAAGGACATTGATGTTGGTCTCTATTTGCAAGAATCAGGTCATAGGATGAGAGAGAAAAGCCCCAGGTTGGGCCATTAGAGGTTTAGACTGGATATTAGGGAAGAAAAATCTACACTGAAAGGCTTGTCAAGCAGTAGAACAGGCTGCCCAGGAAGTGGTAGAGTCACCATTCCTGGAAGTATTTGAAAGATGTGTAGATATGGCAGTTGTTTTAGTAGTGGACTTGACAGTTCTAGGGTAACGGTTGGACTCAATGACCTTAAGCATCTTTTCCAACCTAAATGATTCTGATTCCTCTTCACTGTTTTATGAGACCACATTACAAAAAGTCTGAGATTGTGTACGGAATATGCTAAGTGTAGAAAGGGATGAGTGATTAGAGACTAGTTGCATGAGAAGCTGGTAAGAACTGGTTTAAATAGCAGCTGGTTCCCTTCAGAAGGGAATCCCCCAATAGAACCCCTCTTGGGGGGGTGGGAGGTTCTAAATGGCTGAACAGTAAATATACCATACCTAAAATAGCTGAGTAATGTGAGAGCACTTGTTCTGTTACAGCAAAGAAGATTTTGTAGGAACCTTTGAGCACTGCTTTAAGTTGTCAGTAATACTGGGATAGGTTACACAACCTTTTATAGATCTGATGTCTTAGCAGCTGCCTGGTGAAGAACGAATTGCATGAAGGTACAGTTTTTAAACTAAAGACTAGCAAAGGGTAGTGTCTGTCAGACATCTGAGAGGGATATTTAAACTCCTTACCCCTACTTTTCTTTCTTGTCCTTTTCCCTAGTTTCTATTTTATGTCATACAGAAGCTTTGAGGAAGAATGCACATTATTAGATATTTTTATCTTTTTCCCCAAGCATTGTTTTTCCCTTGTGTTTGTGTTTATGAAAAATTCTCATAATGAAATTGGTTTTCCTTTTTTAACTGTTCTTAGGGAATAAAGAACACTAACTGGTGTAACAAGGTGATTCTCTGTTCCCTCTAGAATAGAAAATTCTCTCTGTCCATCGAGAAATGCTGAAAAGTAAGTTACATGGTTATGCTGTTAAAATAGCTAATTTTAAAGGTCTTTTCAGGGTTTTTTTTGTGATGTGAAAGAGTTCTCACAAAAAAAGACAAGTTGTGCAAGCATGGTAGCAGAGATCACCTTAATGGAAATTGTTTCAGCTTGTGAAGTAATATAGGGAGAGCTGTTTATTCCTTCAAAATGCATCAGTACTGGTGATATATAATCCTGTGATGAAAATTAGCTTAAACTGTTGCAAGATTAAATTTGAGGTGTGGTTTACTTCTATCCAGAAGTTAATACTGAGTTTAACTTCAGCAGTGGGAGTTGATAGTTGGTATCTTTCCTTTTTTTGATAGGAGTTTTCAAATACCTAAGGAGCCTTCCTGGTTTTTGGTTTCCTAGTACTTGTTGCTCCTGTTACATGTATGCACAGGGATGAATTTTACTGAGGAGGAGTTTGAAGGAGAGTATGTTAGACTTTAAAGCAAAAACTTTATTTTTCATATCATAGAAAGATCAAATACTTTTGTTTTCAGTTTTCACAAAAAAAAAAAAAGAGCTATACATATATTTAATAGGCAATGTGAGAATTGTGGTACTTCATTTTTTTATCCTTCAGATTCACGGAGAGGTGGATAAATGATTTAATAGTTATTTCTCCAACTTGATCACTTCTCAGATGATGCTGAATTTCATGTTAGCAAGCTTGAAACCTTTTTGTTCTTTATGATTCCTTTATGCCTGTGTGATAACAAATGCGTAGTGATATTGAAATAGAAATTTAGAAGTGGATGAGTCCTAGTACAAAGTGAGTGGTTGTGTTGAATGACAGATTTCACAAAAATAGTGCATTTTCTGTTAATACTAAAGTATGAAGATTGTGCTGTTGTAATCTTGCACTGGCTTCCTGTTCTTTCACTTCCTGGGAGACTAGTGTAAGCTAAAGGTAATTGAAGTAACTATAAAATGTATTGTTTTACATGAAGTATCTTGCATAGAAGAGCCCTTCCTTTTATCCGTCAAGTTGTCAGTGTTCTAATTTCCCTTGAAGTGACCAGCAGGTCGAGGGAGGTGATCCTGCCCCTCTACTCTGCTCCTGTGAGACCTCACTTGGAGTATTGTGTGGAGTTCTGGTGTCTTCAACATTAGAAGGACTGTTGGAACAAGTCCAGCGGAGGGCCACGAGGATGATCATGGGACTGGAGCACCTCCCATGTGAAGATAGGATGAGAAAGTTGGGGCTGTTCAGCCTGGAGAAAAGAAGGCTGTGTGGAGACCTCATAGCGGCCTTCCAGTATCTGAAAGATGCCTATAGGGATGCTGGGGAGGGGCTCTTCATTAGGGACTGTAGTGAGAGGACAAGGAGTAATGGATTTAAACTTAAACAGGGGAAGTTTAGGTTGGATATGAGGAAGAAGTTCTTTACTGTAACGGTGGTGAGGCACTGGAATGGGTTGTCCAGGGAAGTTGTGAATGCTCCATCGCTGGCGGTATTCAAGGCCGAGGTGGATATAGCCTTGGGTGACATGGTTTAGTGTGAGGTGTCTGTGCCCATGGCAGGGGGGTTGGTACTAGATGATCTTAAGGTCCTTTCCAACCCTAAGTATTCTATGATTCTATGATATTAGTATTAAATCACCAGATTAAAAACATCAGTCCAAAGAACTGCTAAAGATAAAATGTACTGTATGTTCAAGTTGCAGAGCAAATAATGCTTGGCAACTTAGAGTTTTCAGTCCAGTTTCCTCTGCCCCTGCAGTTGTTTTCTGTATTATCCTTGGAGTTGCTACCTTTGAGCTTTAATCAGTAACTGTAGTTAAGGCCCATGTTACCCACCAGTTTGGCCGATAAGAATATGTGACTGATGTTTATGACAGGTTCAGAGCCACACGTGCTGTGAATGAATATGCAGGTACTAATTGGCATCCACAATGGAAAAGGTATTAATTGCACTTGTGTATTCTTCCATGTTAGGCATGCTAATTTTAGTCCTTATCTCCTACTTGGCTACCAGTTTTCACAAAATGTGTAGGAGCTCTGGTGTCTGCTGATCTGTCAAACTTGATTTCTGTTTAGTAGGCCCCAAAATTACTGGTGAGGGATACTGATGGGCAAACAATGTGCTGACAAATTTAATTTTCTCTGAAACCAGGTTAAAAGAATTAATTCCAGAATACACACAGTTTTAATACTCTACTCTTTCAGTATAGCTGAGAACTTGTATTTGTTGTCAGGACTCCTGAGGTTTTTCTCTGGTGACTTGGGAGGCAAATGAAGCCATCTCTTTGAAAAAATTATTTAAACACAGTTGGAAATGCTGAGCAGCAAACATTTTGAAAATTAAATTTTGAAAAAAAATTGAAAAGGTAGGACTTTTAACACAGTATGTTTTAAATTTAAATTATCATGAGTCTTACATAAAAGTAGTTGCACAGATTGATGTAATATTTAGAGAATTTCAAGTCTCAGTAAAATACCAAAAAGCAAAATTATACATAGGATCATAGAACAGTTACGGTTGGAAAGGACCTTAAGATCATCTAGTTCCAACCCCCCAGCCATGGACAGGGACACCTCACACTAAAACATGCCACCCGAGGCTCTGTACAACCTGGCCTTGAACACAGCCAGGGATGGAGCATTCACAACTTCTCTGGGCAACCCATTCCAGTGCCTCACCGCCCTTACACTAAAGAAGTTACTCCTTATATCCGATCTAAACTTACCCTCTTTAAGTTTAAACCCATCACCCCTTGTCCTATCACTACAGTTACTAATGAAGAGTCCCTCCTCAGCTTCCCTATAGGCCCCCTTCAGATACTGGAAAGCTGCTGTGAGGTCTCCACACAGCCTTCTTTTCTCCAGGCTGAACAGCCCCAGCTTTCTCAGCCTGTCTTCATACAGCAGGTGCTCCAGTCCCGTGATCATCCCTTTGACCTTCCTCTGGACTTGTTACAACAGTTTCATGTCCTTTTTATGTTGAGGACACCAGAACTGCACACAGTACTCCAAGTGAGGTCACACAAGAGCAGAGTAGAGGGGCAGGATCACCTCCCTCGACCTGCTGGTCATGCTCCTTTTGAGTCAGCCCAGGATGCGGGTGGCTTTCTGGGCTGCAAAGACACACTGAAGCCAGCTCATATTCAGTTTCTCATCAGCCAATACCCCCAAGTCCTTCTGTGCTGGGCTGCTCTCAATCTCTTCTCTGCCCAACCTGTAGCTCTGCTTGAGATTGCTCCGACCCAGGTGTAGGACCTTGCACTTGTCATGGTTAAACTTCATCAGGTTGGCATCAGCCCATCTCACAAGCATGTCAAGGTCCCTCTGGATGGCATTCCTTCCCTCCAGCATATCGACCGAACCACCCAGCTTGGTGTCATCGGCAAACTTGCTGAAGGCACACTCAATCCCACTGTCCATGTCACTGACAAAGATGTTGAACAAGACTGATCCCAACAGTGATCCCTGAGAGACACCACTCATTACTGGTCTCCGCCTATTGAGCACAACTCTTTACTTGCGGCCATCCAGCCAGTTCCTTATCCACCAAACAGTCCATCTATCAAGTTGATGTCTCTCCAATTTAGAGACAAGGATGTCATGCGAGACAGTGTCAAACACTTTGTATAAGTCCAGGTAGATGATATCAGTTGCTTTGCCCCTGTCCATCAGTTCCGTAGCCCCATCCTAGAAGGCCACCAGATTGGTCAGGCAGGATTTCCTGTACTGAAGCCATGCTGGCTGTCACCAGCCACCTTGTTGTTTTTCATGTGCCTCGGCATGCCCTTCAGGAGAATCTGCTCCAAGATTTTGCCATGCACAGAGGTGAGGCTGACTGGTCTGTAGTTCCCCGGTTCATCCATTTTCCCCTTCTTGAAAATGGGGCTTATATTACCCTTTTTCCAGTCATCGGGAACTTCGGCTGACTGCCATTATTTTTCACATATGATGGGCAGTGGTTTAGCAACTTCATTTGCCAGCTCCTTCAGGACCTGTGGTTGGATTTCATCAGTTCCCATGGACTTGTGTACATTCAGGTTCTTAGGATGGTCTTGAACCTGATTCTGTCCTTCAGTGGGCCTAAGCTTGGCTCACAGTCCTGAGAATTTCCGTCTTAATCTTTGAGTCAGCTCAGATGCTGATTTTCTACTTCTTTTTAAAGCTGTGCCACCTTTCTGGATGCAGGCAATTGATTTCAATGGATGTTGTTCAGAGCACTTCCAAAATAAATGAATGCATGAATAATATGTGCAAAAGGGAGGGGCAGCATGCAGTCTTATAGGGCTAATTGGTATAAAACTGCCATTGTCCCTTTTTCCCCCTTCCCACCTCCATCTTTTATAAGTACCCTAGCATAGCAGGCTGATCTTCCTAAAACTGGAGATGAGCATCTTTTTTGTCATTTGAAAATTAATCTTGATGCTTTAGTATATGTCAAAGCACTTTTGCGTGCTAATCTGAGACAGTATGGGAGCTGACATGCTGTCTGTCTGTATGATATTGGAGGTATGTTGGGATGGGATGAATCATCCATGAATGCCGAAGTTGTGTAGTTCCTTTAAAGTGAACTATAGCATGCAAAGGACAAGCGGTTGGCCTGAAGAATAGCATACAGATTTTTGAAATGCACATTTGATCAAGTGCAATTTACTAGCCTGTTAATTTGAATCTCATGGAGCTTAGCAAGGCCAAGTGCAAAGTCCTGCACCTTGGTCAAGGCAAGCCTCAATACTGATACAGGCTGGGAGGTGAAGGGATTGAGAGTACCCCAGAGGAGAAGGCCTTGGGGGCGCTGGTGAATGAATGAAAAATTGGACATGAGCTGGCAATGTGTGCTTCCAGCCCAGAAAGCGAACTGTAGCCTGGACTGTAAGAGAAGAAGCATGACCAGCAGGCTGAGGAAGGTGATTCTGCCTCTCTACTCTGCTATGATGAGATCCCACATGCAATACTGCATCGCAGCTCTGGTGTACTTGGCACATGAAAGACATGGACCTGTTGGGGAGGGTCCGTAGGAGAGCCACAGAAATGACCGGAGTACTGGAGCACTTCTGCTATAAAGAAGTACTGAGAGAGTTGGGGTTGTTCAGCCTGGAGAAGTGAAGGCTTCAGGGAGACCTTATTGCAGCCTTTAAGTATGTAAGTGGGGCTTATGAGAAAGCTAGTGACTGACTTCTTAGTAGGGCCTGTAGTGATAGCGAAAGGGTTGGTGGTTTTAAACTGAACTGGAAGGGGATAGATTTAAATGAGACATAAGGAAGACATTTTTTACAATGAGTTTGCTGAAACACTGGAACAGGTTGCTCAGAGAGGTGGTAGACTCATCCCTGGAAGCATTCAGCGTCTGGTTGGACACGGCTCTGAGCAGCCTGACCTAGTTGATGATGTGCTGGCTTGTTGCAAAGGGGTTGGACTACATGACCTCTAAAGGTCTTTTCCAACCCAAACTGTTCTGTGATTCTGTGAATATTAAACTGTCAAGTGCTACATGGAAGTAAATGTGAATGAGAGAAGGCAGAGAAGAATATAAAGAACAGTTTGCCAGTGTTTATTCACTCTTAACCATTCCCCTCTTGTAAGTATTTCTACTCAGCGCTTTTTCAGCTGACAGATACGCTATGATTGAGACAATAAAACTGAGGTAGAATAAGGGAAAATGATTTGGTGCATTGGTTTGTTCTTGCAGCTGAGTCGCATCTGGTGGTTCTTTAGTTGTGTCAGACAAAACCATCCCTTGATGTTTTGGGGGTTAAGCAAACAGGTTAAATTTAACTTGCATTTAAAGGGCTTGCTGATATGGTAACAGTCAGAAGAGAGTTCTAGCTCCTTGCTGGTCTTTAGGCTAATGTGGTTTGTGAATTGCGGTAAGTGAAGGGTTGGTGAGTGCTCAACAGCATTACTCAAGCTCATTTTTAGGTAAAAGGAGGTTAATTTTTAAAAAGTGTATGTTAACCGGAGTCACGTTTTTTAAAATACCCTCACAACAGTGGGGTAAGTAAATCTCTTCTGACTGTATCTTTTTATAACATCTCTGTAGTTCCTACAGAAAGGTGCCTATCTTACTAGAAGAAGAGGAAGTAGCAATCTGACAGTGCATCCTTAAAGGAGGAAAAAAAAACTAATAACAATCCCAAGAAAAAATGATCACATGACACACCCCCCCCCCCCAAATTGATACTGAAAACACTGTTGTTTTATATGAAAGGTATCATATCCAGTTTTGCCAACATTTCATGATAGCAGTCCAACTTTACTGGTTTGGATGTTCGTGATTTGAAAAATTAATACAGAAAATACACGCCACTCATTTATTCATGTGTGTTAATCCTGATAATTCTTACATCACTAGTGTAGCTTCTGCTGTTACTGTCTTCCTGTAAGATCAAAGCATAATGGGGCATGAAACTCACATGTGGTTTCTAGCTAGAGCTCTGGTCTAATTAAGAAATCCTAGATGCAGAAATTCATTGGTGTGAGCTTGACTCTGTTGTCTGCCTTTATTCCCACTGTGCCCTGCAACATTCCAAGGAAATATTTTTAGCAAAGTGCTAGGTAGGGGTTTCCAAGCTCATGTCCAGCTGAACAGGGTTAGGAATTGCCTTTAGGTACTCCTCTGTTTCGGAAGACTCGTGTGATTTTTATTTCCATATAATGCCCTATGTGGCAATTTGTGTAATACAGCATCTTTGGGCTAGTTTATTATAGTTATTTCTCATCTAGACGTTTACAACTACTGCTGTTTATTTAGAGTTTAGAAATGTGTCTAACCACTCATGATCCTCATTTGGACTTGAAAGCTCAAATGCTTTCTGAAATACTAGATAGAGCCTGACTCCATACAGTGAGACACTGACTGTGAAGCAGTAAATCCGTTAAATTTTGGTCTTTGGCAACAAGCAAGTAATTCTAGACTAGCCTTCTCCATCCCAGCTACCCGAGATATTTGAAATTGCTTTTCAGGACCTTTAGATGAAAATGATCTTTCCTAGCTGTCTGAGTACTCATTGTGGTTTTCACTTGGAGAAATTATGCCAGAAATGGCAACTGTTCTCTATACAGGAGGAAATACAGTGCTATATTAACAAAAGAAACTTGTATTTCAGTATTTCAGTTGAGAAAATACAAAGCAAGATGGAAGGGTTTGACAGTAACTCACAAAGAGTGTGTGCATTAATTTTCCCCATGAGAAACATGGAAATGTGCCTGCCCAAGTGGGCACTGTGCTTTTCCCCATTGTCATGGGTTCATCTTTAGTAACGCTGCTAAGGAACCAGATGGTGTATGTGCCCAGAGGATTAAGAGAATGCAGGTGTTTTGCTTTGTGGGTACCTCCAGCTGGTGATGGTGCTTCGGCCTGCTTTGGGCTGCAGGGTGCTATATTTTAATCCAGAAGAAGTCCCCTCATGTTCCGTAAACTTGGCTGCAGTATCGTTTCTTAGGTGTACTGTGATATAATTCAGTGCACTTAGCTCGCACCTGTTTGTATGTAGCTTAAGATGGCGAAGGTAAGATCAGTGCTACATTGGTGTAGCGCAGAGTAGCTGAAGAAACTGTGTGCTCCTTAGCACTTCCTGTGCTGGCATTTGATCCTTATAGTCAGTACAGGGATAGCTCATTTATTGTATTCTGGTTTGTTGTAGCCCCTCTCTCTGTCTCCTTGTGTACATTTTCACTTTACTCTTTTGCCTTGCAACTAGGTAGCATTCGCTTGACTAAAGGGGAAACTGCTCAGGAAACTGATCTGGCTGAAAACTCATGTTGTTTTTATAAGCGTAGGGTGTGGGGGGTTTCCTATTTGGTAGTTATATATTCGTGTAAAATTGCCCTGTAACAGAGCAGCTGAACCATGATACTTCACATAGGTGCATTTTTGTTGTTCTTCCTGCCTTTGCCTCCATATTTTATTTTTTTTTTTAATAATGAAAGTATATGAAGCTGTAATAAGTCTGACTGGCTATTTCCAGATATCTTGACATGTATAAAATACATACTGTAATATAGTGATTCTTTTCTAAAAAAAAGAAAAAAAAACTTGGCAGTTCCTAGCTTTTCCAAAGAATCTAAAGATTGTTAGATCTTCAAGATGAGATTCCAGATAATAAAGAGAAATATTTGTAATGAAGTTCCAGAAACATTTTTTTCACTTAGATTATTCAGATTATTCACTCAAAAGATTATATATTAGTGTTAGTTCTGGCTAATATGTGATCCAGCTGCAGGTGTTCTGAATTTTTGAACTCCCTGTTGCCAAATAGCACCAAAAATTAACATTTAGAATACTCTGTTGCCATGGTAATTTCTTGGTTAGAAGATTGCCAAGGAACTATAAAATGACACCAATGCTTTTGATGTGCCCTAAAATGAGGAAAGAAAAAGGAAGGGAAGAAAGGAAAATCCACCAAGAACTGCAACATTACTTAGTACTGTTTTTCTTACAGGTATTGGAGAGGCCTTGAATAGTCTACTTAAATATATTTCACTTTTTTTGTCATTTTTTTTTTAGCTGCACTTCTTGCTTTAACATTTGTTGATGTGTAATTGAAGCAATATGTGCAAATGGCTTTCTGTGCTTTTAGTAACTTCTTCCCTTTCTTCTTTAGCTGTGGTGCTTAAACTTGGGGATGTCCAGAAGCAAGTTTCTTAATGCGGTGAAATCATAACTCATTTGTATATCCTTGAGCACATACAAATATTTTTTTCCTTTTCTTTCAGCTATTTTGATCTTAAGGGAACAGACTCTCATTTCAACCTGCTAGTATTTACTTGTCATGACAGGGCTCCACTAGGAGAGACATCACCAGGCTGGGAAAAAGGAGGGAGGGCTCTGTTTAGTGGGTGTGTGTTTGAATAACATTATGGATATTTCACAATGCTATGAACTCTAACAGTGAATTTCTTCACTGCGTAAGATTAGGTGCAGTGTTGTTCCTTGAAGAGAACAGAATGGTTTGTCTTTTTTGGTTACTTGTACAAGAGCTAGGACTAGGCTGTGTGCTGGCCTAAAGCAGAAGTGGGTGAAGAAACTCTGGTCTGTCTAGTGCTGGTTGTTTAAAGATGTAATAATTTGTTTAAGTACATTATTGGATCAGGACCAAAATGTTCAGCACCTCTTGGGCTGAAGCCCAGGGAGAGCAGTTGTATGTGCTTCATGCTGCTCAGAGGAAAACGGCATGACCATGTCATGTCTATTGGCTTTTGTGCATTTTGGATAGCTGGGGCCACCTGAATAAGTAAACTTTTCTTAACTTTGAGTTAAGAAGAATTTAAGACATTCTGTGTCTTTCAGTTATTTTCATGTGCAGTACTAATGTTTGTGCATAGCAGCATGAAAAAAAAAATTTCGTATTGTAAATCTATACAGTTCTAGTATTCAAGGTTTTTTGCTTAGAATATATTAAACAAGTCATGGGAAGAAACATGTTATTGCTTATTTTTTTCTCTTCATCTGTTGGATTAATATTTTTTGAAGAATGGTGTTTGTTTTTCGGTTACGACTTTTTTGGTTAAATATAGTTGGTACTATAGTTAAGGCATGTACTTTTCTTGTTACATCTACAAATCTTTAGTCACACTTTCCTTTATTTTTTTTTTAATTGGCTGAACACTAGCTTGGTTTGGAGGCATGTTGCCTATACAGACCTCAAAACAAGTTTCAGGAGTGGCCAAGTATAACATTTTATTCTAATGTAGTGTTCCTTTGAAAACTTTGCTGCTGTTGTGTTAAAAATGTGAAGGCAAATACCTTTGACTAGTCATGTGCATTCTAATGTAATATTGTGCTTATACTGTTAGTCTGCATTGTTTTGTGTGTATTTGTTGTCATCACCAATATGTGGACCGTTCACAGTGATTTAGGGTTTTGGAACCTAAACCAGATTTTTTTTTTTTTTCTTTCATCTAAAAATACCTTAGGTTTCTTCTCAAGAAACTTGAAAATTTTTGCAAAAGGTTTTTTTGCAACAGCTTAATTGTGTGGGAACTCTTAAAATGACTTTGTGTTCTATTACACGTATTTGTCTTGTATCATACGCAGTAACAATGTCATATTAATTTTAAAAGGGGTAATGTTAGCAATCAGAAACCCTTTCCAGTAAGAGCAGCACTGAGTTAGGCCTGATTCAGCCCCTCCAAAGATTTTTGTAAGTTGGAATTAAGTATCCTGCATCTATGATTGAAATACCAGCATTCAAACCAAAATTTTTAAGGGGAGGGATGAGGGGCGGAGTGGGGTATGAACTTAAAGATCAAAGATATGATCAAATAATCCTGTGTCAGTTTCTCTCCCTTCATTCCACCTGCTTGGGCATGCAAAAGGCTTGGATATGATGAGGGTTGGGAGGGCTTGATTGGACTGTCATGCAAAGGGAACAATCTCTAGAAATGGTTATTCATCCTTCAGGAGCCAGAGCAACCTGGAATAGAAAGGCAAAGTGGCTGAAGTTTTTGGTTTCACCTTTCCTCAGCTGTAAATTCTGGGTTAAATACAGTTCTTGTGATGCCTTCAAACACACACTTGTTAGGTACATCATTTTCTGGATATCACCTTGGTATGACAGCAGTGAGTACCAAGAGGTATGAGCAAATACCACTTTAGTGTGGGTAACAACATTTCCTGTTATAATCCCCCTCAGTAATGTAAACTGCTTGGGCAAAGGCAAATTGCAGGAGGTGATTTCTAGTCCTTGTCCGGCTCATAATCTGCTGTCCCATGCTGTGCTGTTTGTTTTGCCTTTCTCTCCTGCAGCAGCAGCTACTGTCTCCCTTTGGTTTGAAATAGCCAGTTCATGCCATGTTTCATGGCAGTGCTTACTGTAGGTTGTTAGCTGTTGAGGTGATGGAGGCCTCTATTTGTGTGTACCTGCAGCTATGGAACCTTTTTTGAACTTCATCTTTGTTTATGGTCTATATAAATAATTCTAGTATACTGTGAAATGCACAGCACAGAATGGAAGTGATTTTTATTCCTAACCATAGCTTTTGAAATATGCACATGGTTGGTATGTGTTGCTACCTAGGCTTGGTTTTTAAAAGTGAGTTAATTTCCTCTATGATTTCTTTCAGATGTAATAATTTATATATTTTATGTTGCCCATACTGTTTAAGAATTTTTGTTAATGAATGTGTATTAATCATAGAATCATAGAATCCTAGAATAGTTGGGGTTGGAAAGGACCTTAAAATCATCTAGTTCCAACCCCCCTGCCATCTATAAACAAAGATATTTGTTTGCATTAATAAACAGTCCTGGGTTGATTAGCTTGCTGATAGTGTTTTCCTACAAAATGAAGAAGTGTCTTCAACAAAGGAAAACATCTCTTGTTGCAAGGAGTCCTTGAAGTGGTTATTTCCATTTAAAATTGCAGGCTTCCTGAACTTCAGGAATCCTAGAATGCATTCATATTGATAGAAGAGATTGCTTACTTTGAGGTTTGCCTGTGTTTATAATTATTCTTTTGTATTTACTGCAACCTCTTAAGGTGATTAAAAATCCTTGTTGGACAGTCTTAGAGCACTGGTCTTACCATGACTTACACTGCAGCCTTTCTAAGTTTCACTTCAAATACTTCTCCTTTTCTTACTATCTTTTTTTAACCTGTTTATGAAAAAAATGCCTTATTATGAACAAATATTTCTTACTATTTTTCAAAATTACCAGTGGTTTTGTTAGGTTGGCTTTTTTTTTTTTGTTACTGGGTTTCTTTATGGTGTTTGGTTTTTTTTTTTCCCCCAACTCAAGAGGAAGTTGCCTATCTGGCTTTGTAATACTAGAGGTGGATAGTTCAGTGAGTCCTAGGAGCCACCCTTGTGGTTTAAGCCTCATTGTTTCAGGCACACTGTAAATCTAAAGCAGAACTTTTTTGATTTCTGTCCCAAAGAGCTGACTGCTTTCTTGAGAACTTTGAGTACTTCCAAGAACACAGCTGATGCATATTGTCCCGTGTGAAAGAAGTGACTGCAGATTGCATAAACTGATATTCCCAGTCTGCCAAAGAGCGAATACCGTCCCTCATTCCTGCTGTCATATGTCTATATGGCCTTTGTTGGCTGGCAGCAGGCGTGGCTGGGGTTTGGCTCTTGTAGGCCCCGGAAACATGCTGAGTCTGTGTTAAAGTATTTCTATTAAAAAATGACAGTATTTTTTGAAAGTTAAATCTACTTTGTGTTTGGATATACAGTAATTAATATGTAAAAAATGAATTATTTAAATTCAAATATGTTTGTAGCTTGTGGATGTTTTTAATGGTTATTAAAAAAAACACAGAAAAAGAAAGAAAAAAAAAAAACCAAAAACACAGACCAAAACAAACA
This sequence comes from Psilopsiagon aurifrons, assembly GCA_025447955.1. Classification (NCBI taxonomy): domain Eukaryota; kingdom Metazoa; phylum Chordata; class Aves; order Psittaciformes; family Psittacidae; genus Psilopsiagon; species Psilopsiagon aurifrons. The sequence continues at coordinate 20,911 of JAOEHY010044356.1, forward strand.
ACTCGCCTCCTCCCAGACTTTCTAAGAAGGCATACCCAGTTTGCATCTGAACTGCCAAAGTCTTTGAACATAGAATCACAGAATAGTTAGGGTTGGAAAGGATACATAACATATGAGAGGTATTTGACCAGAAGATGCTTTATTCTATTTCTTCCATTTGGAAGAATGTGTAATACAGGCAGCTGTGAAAATTTTATTTAGTATCTTATGAAAAGAAACGTTTAGATGCTCAGGTGGCAGGTGGTGATGTCAGGAATTTTTTCTGTAGTGTGCGGAGGCTTGAGCAATGCTGCTGTCTAGCAGAGGATTCGCACAGGTGCTTTTTAGCATGTGGCTTCTGCTGTTAACTGCAGTAGAAATGCTTGTAGGTAGGCCTGTATGCACAGTTATTTTCACTAGGGTAACCTTTGCTGTACCAATTTTAGAACAGGAGGCTAATTTTAACTCAGTCACTCTTCTCCCCGAAACCCTTTGTACCTTTTCTTTTCTCTCTGGGCAAGCACCAGTAATGCTGCCCCAGTACAATTCCCATTCCTATTTTTCAGGGGGGCAATGCTCAACGTGTTCCTTCTCTGCACTGCAGAGATGAGGCTGGCAATTGGTGTGTGCACCTCTCTAGAAATCGTTTTGCTGACAGATTCGGCCTTTGGTAGAGCCTGCGGAGTACAGTTCAAAGTACACAGGGTACATTGCTTGTGTTGGTAACCAAGCTACAGGAATAATCAGGTGTGCAAAATGTGATGTTCTGTTTATTTGTTCTGGTTTTTTTTTGTTGTTGTTTGTTTTTTTTATTTGAATTAAATAATGCACCCTTGCCTTTATGGTCTCTGCTCAGTCATACATACTTGACAAGCTTCCCGTTGTAGGTTTGCGATGCTCCTCTGTGAGATCTGAAGATCTAATTTTTCTTTATTTTGGTCAAGCTTGATACAGGCTTGTAATACTAATATTCCTGGTAGAACTAACTTGATGGTTGAGTCACAAGCAAGCAATCATTTGGATATTATCTCTGAGAAATTAGTAGATGAAATAGAAATTTGAAGTAAAGAAGAACTTCCTTGAGAAGGAGGTGCCAACTTATTTTGAAACTTAACCCACTGAATAAACTTAAGTGAAATTCGGCCTTTTGTCAGGAAGACTGATTCTTTGTTTGCTTTAATATTTCATATTTTCTGTTTGTTGAATGCAGAATCTTAATATAGTAAGATACAGTTGAATAAATGAGAGGGGGTAAGTCACTTTGGATTCCCTGTATCCAAAATGTGCGTCGTTAACAAGAAAATGCCTAGGCCTGAGGTTTTCCATGATGGAATGTAATAGCAAAAGATTCCAAAGATTTGTCTGTGTGTACCATATTTCTAATAACAATTACTATTCTTTTATTTTGGGGTGAGAAATAAGACCAAAATGTCACTGTCAAGTTTTGAAATAAATCTTGGGAACAAACTAGTGGGTAGGGTAGGAAGTTGAAAGAGTCTGTACTGAGTTGGAAATCACTTTTTGTATTCAACAAAAATCAATTCAAATATGTAAAAAGATTTTCATATATTAAATTCTTCCCTAATCATATGTTTAGTTTGGGATCCTTTCCTTGATCCTTCAAGTGTTTCATAATGAAAATGCTTTTATGTCTTATATCGTAATGGAAAAGTACTGGTGCTGCTTCAGTGGGACAAAAATAAGCAAAGTGAAGGCGAAAGGTAAGTCTTTTCAAATCTCCAGCTCAGTCTGGTTCTGAGAATAATGTTAAAGTATGGCTACTTAGGAATGTCTTGGTCTTCTGTTTAGACCTCGGACACATTTTTAGACTGTTGGTTGTTCTTCCTCTGATGTTTGTGGAAGCAGTTTGATTTTAAATCTGAGTTAATTTGAACTGGGATTTGGTTAGCAGGGGAATGCAGTCTGTTTTCAAAAATAGTTCTTTTTGTTGAACTGATTTCTAAAATTTAAGTCAAGGTAATGAATGTATTGTATATGGAAACTAATCAAGGTTTATAATGTCTTCCATTTTCTGACAGGTTGTGAAGATGAGAAAAGATGTGAAGAAGGCCAGAGTCCTGACTATTCGTAAACTAACCAGACACATTGGGAAATTAAAGCTAAAAAGGTCAGATTTAAATATCAGTGTTCTCTTCTGTGTGTTGATAAATGAGACAGCATCTTAATTGTTTTCCCCAAAATGGATTAAGTGGGAGAAGCATGTATTACACTTAAAACTCAAGGCACTGCAATGCATAAATTCTTTTTGTCTTATTTATATCACTTTAAATAAATTAAAAATGCTAACTAAAAAGCAGTTTCATACAGCAGAATTGGGGTAACATTTTTTAAAGGGATTTGATGTATTGGGAGCTAATCTGAATCACTTAGAGAGCCTTTTACAGCACTTTTAAAGGTGTCAGACATGATCTTTTAGGTTTTTTCTGCTGTTGATTGTAAATTGTGCAACCTTTTATCACTACAGTTTTCTGAAAGGCTCTGTAAGTGAAAAATATTAGCCAGTTTGCACAGATATGCAAGTCATACTTGATTTTAAATAATTAGTATTAATATTTAAGCAGATAATTAAAACAGCATTTTTTAGATTGTTTTTAAAGATAACTGGCCTGAAGTAACATATGACATGTCTTATTGACACAATAAAAATACATCTTTTACTATGTTCAAAGTGTAAATTGAGTATACTTTTCTCCCATGACTTTAGCAAATTTTACAAAATAAGAAGCAAGCCTAGTGATCTTTTATATTTAAATATTACAGAACTTAATCTGTTATTATATTTGAGACATCAGTGTCTCCTATATATTGTTGATAGGAATTACTGTTGCTGTTTTCCAATAGAGTAACATTTTTCTGCCTTATTCAGGTAAATCCTCAGTATTTTCTTCTCTGTTCAGAACAGCAAAAACGTTAGATTGTGCCCAACTCTTTGCTAGAATGTTCATTTAACAACAGGGTAATGTGTTTATGCTCACTGCTGCGATATTTTAATTTTGCTATTTAGTATTAGCCCACAGGGAAATAAAGTGAGCAAAAAATACTTTTTTTTACTAAAGACAGACTTCATTTGCAGGGGTTCTGAAGACTTGAAATTGAAGAACCAAAAACGAGTTGATAGATTAATAGAAGAAATCCATGCCATGAAGGTAATACCATATTCAGATATTTAAATATTAAAGGGAATTAATTTTTGTTACAAAAGCTTTGTTTTTTGGGACTGCATTACTGAAACTTAACTGAAATATTTCAAGAGTCAGGTTGGTCATTACTGTAACACTGAAGGAAAATTGTGAATATTTGCATATGTCCATGTTTGCTATGTCTGCCAAGGCGTTAAGACAGCAGGCTGAACATGAATTTGTCTATACATGCATGGTGCTTTAAGTTTTTACTGTAACAGTTAAAGTGCAGAAATTAAAGTTCTCATACTGCTCAGGAGTATGGAAGGCATTTTTTGTGCCTGACAGTATGGTATCCTCATTGTCAGTTCTCTTATCTCCACCCATGATACTATTTACATATTACTCTCAACTTCAAAATTCTGTAGTAGTTTGAAATTTTAGCTGCAGGGGACTGGTAACACTTGAGTCAGACCTTTTTGTTTTTTTATCTTCATCCTTGCTGACACAGCATTTTTGTTTGTTTGATGCTGTAACATACTGGCAAATGCTTCACAAATTTTGTAACTTTATAGTGTTTTGTACTGTCATGTCTCAGTTTTGATTGATACTGCTGAAAACTGTGTGTGGTGAAATGAGTTTCAAATACTAGTTGTAAGGCTCAAATATAAAACTCCTGTATAGCCTAAGGAAATTGTTGTCAAATAAATGTGTATTTATTTTTCTTTGATGACTGTAGTGATTATGTCATCATTACTGTTGTGTGTTGGTTTTTCTCTTTCCACCTTTCTCTTTTTTTTTTTTTTTTTTACTTTCTTTTTTCTTTCCTGACCCCCTGACCCTTGCGCAGACCTTAGTCTTCAAAAAAACTTAACTGGAAGGGCTTCACATTTAAATGTGCTTTGTGCTGTATTCATTAGGTGGAATAATGGGGATTTTCAGTGCACTGCTTAAAGGGGAAAAGAAACTGTGCAGCGCTTTATTGAAGTGTAAAGCACTGGTCAAGAAACATGACAGTCATATTGAGGCATTCTGTTTTTCTGCCTTGCCATTAGTCTTGGTCATGTGATTGACTTGTTTGGGGTTTTTTATGGCACATTTGTGTCACATTTATGTGTCTGTTGGAGCATGATGAGAATTCTGGAAATGTCTCTCAAATCATAAGAATATGCGTCATGTGATCAGGAGCGGTGCAGCGCTGAGCTTACAAGCCCATGTTTTATACGGCCTCTGTGAGTGCTTCAGAGAGCATGTGGCTGCAAGATCCATTCTGTGCACATCTCCCAGAAGTATTTCCTTTGTCCAGATGTAGACAAATTCCTTCCAGGATTGGCTCATGCAGACGTCTTAAATGCTGCCTGCCCTTAGGACCATATTGGCCAAGTACATTCAGGCTGTTTCTTCAGTTTGCATTAATGAGTGCAGGACATGTGAGTGTTAACTTTCAGAGGGATTGTCAAGGGGGTGTAGATTTGTGATCCAAAGAGCTGAAGGCAAACAAATTTTGCTTTGAAGTAGTTTATAGAAATGGAAGAGTTTTCAAAGTGAGCAATTGAGAAGGAGGAAAAGCTCTAACAAATACCTTGTAAATATGCTCAGTTATCTGAAATTGGGCTGTAAGTGATCTTTATTGTTAAAAAATGCACTCTTATAACAATAGTAGTAATATTTTTATAGCAGAGTGGTTGGTTTACATGGGGCTTTTTAGTCTTTTAAAAGGAACAGACACTAGCTCTACAGTGTATTTGTTCCTTACTCAAAAGAAAAATTACTGTTTCTTATGAATCACAGCCTAAAAAGCACTAGTTGTTTACATATTTTTTTAACAACTGTTGATTTCAAGACTAAGAGAGCTTTTTAGAGGTGTCATAGAAATATTTCTCATTCAGGATGAAAGACTATAAAGACAGCTTTCGCAGATATCGCATTTGAGATAGTGGGAGGTTTTATGCTGACATAATGTCACTTTCAGCAACCTTTTAAGTTATTCATCATAGGAACTGTTTGCATAACCTGAATGCATAGTTTAGAATTTTTAGGAAAGAAGTGAAAGAAGAGGGGTGACTAATAAGGTAATTTGGTAAGCAGTCTATGAAGGAGCAACTTAGAGCAGGATTGTATTATCCAGACTATTCTAGCAGTTTTACTGTGTGGGTCCAAAACATTTGTCAGAGAACATGCAGATTCCTGTCAAAACTGATAGTATGCATGCAGGAATTGGTCCTGCATGCAGAAATAGACCATAAACTTCTACTTACATGTTTTATGTAAGAAAAAATACCTGCTTTATCCATTATTGAATGTTTAGTCTTGAGGAGCATAGCAAGCTGCGAAGAGAAGTTGAGTTGAAGACAAAAACCAAAATACTTATACCAGCCAAACTGGTTTGAAGCCAGAAAGTGGATGTTGCACCAGAGTCTGACAGCATGTGTATTTTCAGATTAAAAGATTTCTTGAGATGGCTATGTACTACTTCTAGAACTTCTTTATTGGTTGGAGAAAGACTTGAAAGGTGCCTGTAGGTTGAAGAAAATGGCATCTTTGAAAGAAAAGGAAATAGCACAGGGTTTTTTTCCTGAGCTTTTCCCAGTTGCCAGAGGCAGCACACCCATTTATAAAGATGCATTTTTCTTCCTTTAATCAGAAACAGACCCAGACCACCTTTCCCCTACAACATATCCAGGAAGAAAAAAACAAACCGCTTTGGATGCTGCTGGCATGAACAGGCTCTTTTGTGAAGGATTTTATGTATTCTGATGACCTTAGAAGGTACTGGAGTAGGATTGCATTTCACAGGGAATTTGTTTCAAGCTCAGGGAAGAGAGACTGAAATTCTGGGACCTTGACACAGTTCTCTATCTTAATGAAGTTTTTAATGTGATGATTGAAGTCTCTCTTAACTCCAGAAAAATATTGGAGCAGTTGAAATTACAGTGAGGAAGAATTCTTTTCCTTCTTAAGAATTACTTATCTGTATTCAGCTGCCTGTAAACCTGCAAGTCTTTTGTACTAGTCATTTACTTGAAGGATCTGTCTCTTGGTTAGCACAGTGTTTCAGTATGGTTGTTGCCACTTTGTGGAACAGCTCTTATCTTTCATCCAGAATGTAACTCCAAAAAAAAAGGGAAAAAATCAATAAATCAATTGCCTGATAGTGTGGCTGCTTTTAAAGGCTGACTGCCTGCAGCTCAGCAGAACTTGTAAGACCTGCTGCCATGAATGAGACAAATGTGAACTTTCAGGTACAAGATTTTAACTTCTCTTTTTAGTGTGTTGGTAGTTAGGGTCTGGCGGCTGGAAGATATCGTGGTGTACGGAAAGGTAGGGCCCCTCTCCCGATAGCCAGTAGCTTTTAGTTTATGATGTAAGGAGATGGAAGTGATGTTATAAACCCAAGCTATATAATGCCATGTCACTCACTAGTAAACGCCATTTGCCGTCCACCACATTGATGTCTGTGAGTTGATGGCCCGAGTGACCTGGGGTTGGTCGCCATGCCGTTCCTGAACCAGGTCGCCATGCCTCGTGAAGGCAACAAGTGGTGCTGAAACCTGGGAACATTGCCTGGTCAAGTGAACGGCAGCTGGAGCGGCAGGACCAGCCCGGCAGGGAGGACGCCCCCGGACCAACAAGGAGGATGGAAGCCCTTGTGAAGGTCGTATCACAGTTACATAAGCAATGGGGTATTGATTGTAAACCCAAAGATTTTACTCTCGCAGTTGCGAGGCTTTTGCAAATTGGGGTCATTGACCAGCTGGTGGATATTCTCCACCCAGAGGCATGGGATAAATGCACTAAAGCGTTAGCCGAGGAGACGATGTCCTCGGGTTGTGGGAAATACCTTAAGTCATGGGGGAAAGTCGTACAGGCCTTGCAGAAGGCCATACAAGAGCAGGATACCTGGAGGGCCGCGAAGAACTGTTTGTTGGCCACCCCGAATTTAGGAGTCGAGGCAGCCACACAGACTTTGCACCCCCCAGACGATGACGGTCCTGCTGAGCCTAAAGATCTGCAAGAGGGTGACATGTCCCCTCAATTCCCGATCCCCGATCCACTTACAGAGGGACGGGAATGAGCTAAATCCTTCTGGGGTGGGTTAGCCAACGAAGACAAGGCTGCTGCGGAGGAACCAAAGTCTGCCAAGGAGAAACTAGAGTTTGAGGGAGTCTGGGCTAGACCACCGCACTACACACACCCCAAGATGGCGCCGAGCAGAAAGGCGAAGGGCGGGGTGAGGATGCCCTTGGCGGGAACAGGGAAGAAGCGTTAGCATCAACAAGCGCGCACAAACGGGAAGGGGAGGAGAATGAGGAGGAGAAAGGTGGTGGGGGCGACTGGAAAGGGGAGGGGAGTGCAGGCAAAGGGCGGAAAGCCAATCAGAGTGATCATCTGAAAAAATGCCCTTGTAGGGCAAGCACCCCACCGAGCAGAGGGCGGGGCAAACCAAGAGGGAGGGAACGGCCCACCCACAAGGGAAGCGAGCGGGGCGGAGTCCGACAAAAAGGTACTGGAAACCGGAAGTAACCAGTCAGTCGAGTTCTGACTCTGGATCAGACAGTAGCTGGGACGAGTGGCTCAGAACTGATTCAGACTTAGAGGAGGAGGAAACGGAGATAAACGAATCCAAGAGCCAAAATATCCCCATCCAAATTAAAGAGGAACCGCAGAGTGACCCTAGCGGTAAAACGCGACAGCCCGCCAGTGGTGTGGGGGATCTGCTCCCTCTATAATATCCCAAATGGCACCACCATCAGCGTCCCCTTTTTAATTGACACCGGAGCAGATATTACAGTTATTCTTGAAACGAATTGGCCCCCGCGCTGGAAATTAGAAGGCCCCCCCATGGTGGGTGGAGTCGGGGGATTAACCTGAGCTCGGAAGAGTGCTCAATTGGTAGCAATCACGCTTCACACTGAAAAGGGACCAGAGAAAACCATCACCCTTTTTCCATATGTCAGGGACCCCACCCCTGTTGGGAAGGGACGCCTTAGCCCTATTAAAAGCCAGGGTGACAAATATACCCTAAGGGCCACTGCCGCACACCCACTTCCACCAATTAGACTGACGTGGAAGTCATCCGACCCAGTGTGGGTCAAGGAGTGGCCCCTGTCGAAGCCTCGAATGGATGCTCTTCTTGAGCTACTTGACCGCGAATTACAGCAAGGTCAAATAGAGCCTTCTACTAGCCCATGGAACACCCCAGTTTTTGTAATACCCAAACGAACTGGTGAGGGGTTTCGTCTCCTCCATGACCTGCATGAAGTAAACAAGACAATCCAGCCAATGGGTCCTGTCCAAACGCTGTTGCCTATCAATTCTGTGATACCGGAGGGACAACCTTGTGCTGTCCTTGGTATTAAGGGCTGTTTCTTTTCAATACCCCTGCATGAGGAGGACAAGGAGCGGTTTGCTTTTTCTGTCGTGTTTCCAAACAGCCAACGCCCCATCCTACGCTTCCAGTGGAAAGCGCTACCCCAAGGAATGATCAACTCCCCTACTATCTGCCAGATCACGGTGGATTTGGCGTTGGCACCAGTCCGGTGCAGTAACCCGACTGCAACTATCATTCAATACATGGATGATATTTTAATCGCCGCACCGTTAGGAAGTCAGGTGGACCAGCTGGTGTCAATGGTTTCGGAAACTCTGAAAACAAACGGGTTCGAAATCGCGAGCGCAAAAATCAAAAGAGGACCATGTGTAAGTTTTTTGGGAGTGGGGATCACAAGTTCTTACGTACCCCCCCCCCCAAATAAAAATCTGTCGGAACATTAAGACACTCCATGATATGCAACAATTAGTGTGGTCCTTGCAATGGCTCTGCAATATTGTCCTGATCCCTCCTGAAATCTTGCCCCCCTGTACGATCTTTTGAAAGGAAAGAACCCATGGGAACAAAAAACTCTGACGACAGAAGCAATGAACTCTCTCGACTTTATCGAGCAACAGGTGCCATCAAGTATGCTCGACAGGTGGAACCCGAACATACCACTTGATCTGTATGTGCACTTCACGGAAAGAGGGGGAGTAGGAGCACTAGCCCAGGGCCCCCCAGGAAAAGCCCAGCCAATACAATGGATAGCCTTAGGAAAACCGTCTCGTGCATTTTCTCCGGGAGTCGAGTGCCTTAGTAACCTCATCATGAAAGGCAGAAAACTCACTCTAAGACACCTAGGCATCGAACCTGCCAGGACATACTTACCCTTTCGCAAACAAACCCCAATGCAATCAGTGGTGATGTCAGAGTATCTGCCGTAGCTCTTGTCGGATTTGGTGGGGAAGTCCGTTACACCACAAAGCCCCCCTGGACTCAAATGCTGGCAGTCGTCAAAACATCGATCTTCCACGGAAGATCATGGACCAACCCCTACCGGGACCAGTGGTCTTCACAGACGCATCCTCAGCAACCTCAACCGCGGCAGCAGTATGGCAAGCGGGGGGAGAATGGCGCTGCATTAAAATGACCGATAGTGCTCTCTCAGTCCAGCAGCTAGAAGCGACAGCTGTAGTACTAGCGTGCGGACTGTTTCCAACAGAACATCTCAACATAGTAACTGATACGATGTTTGTAGCCAAGCTTTGCTTGGCCATGTCGGGGCCCGGCGTGTCAGCATCCATAACAGCTTTAATGCTAGAAGAAGCTCTTTTTTCCCGAAAGAACACTATATTGGTCATCCATGTCAACAGCCACAGCCCAATTAAAGGGCTTTTCCAAATCGGTAATGACAAAGCAGACGCCGCAGTAAAAGGATTGTGGATACTAAGAGACGCCTGACAGTTACACGAGTCTCTCCACATCGGAGCTAAAGCGTTAGCAAAGAAATGCGGGATTTTGGTCACTGGCGCGAAACACATAGTAGCTACATGTCCCCATTGTCAGAAAGCACCACTGTGCTTTCTGGTAAACCCCAGAGGTCTTAAGGCCTCCGAGGTGTGGCAGACAGATTTCACACTCTGCCAGTTACTGAAACCTCGAGCGTGGCTAGCGGTGACGGTAGACATATAGTGAAGTGATTGTAGCCACTCAGCACCTTAAGACTGACCCCAAAGCAACCATCCAGCATTGGCTGACAGCCATGGCAAGGCTTGTCGTCCCCAATCAGATCAAAACGGACAGCGGTCCAAATTTTGTCTCTAAATTAGTCCAAGCATTTGTTTTGAAATGGGGCTTTACCCTAATGCACGGCATCCTGTATAATAGCATGGGGCAAGCCATAGTAGAACGAGCGATTCAAACTTTGAAATCTAAATTAGAGGTATTAGTGAAAACAGAAGACTTTATCAACGCCATTCCCCCGGGAGACCAAGCACGCCTACTAGTGACTGCTCTTCTAGCACTGAATCATTTCCCCGGGGGGAGGAGATGAATAGCCCCCCCAATAAACATTGGGCCACTTGTGCGCTAGAAGAAGGCCCTTTGGTTACAATCAAAAATGAGCTGGGAGAATGGGAACAAGGGTGGAGGCTGGTCCTTACAGGGCGAGGGTATACTGCAGTCAAAAAAGATGGAAAAGTGGTGTCCGCTTAAGTCTATTAAACCGGATCTCCAGAATAAAGCTAATGAAAACTGTGAGTTTTTATCCACAGGACCAGATTATCGGATGCCCTCGTAACCCATGCACCCCAGTGGCAAGAGAGGACGACAAGTCGACAAGCATCCGGTCTGCACCTGAAAGCCCCACACTGGCAGAATCCAAACAATGGCGATATAGCTCCCATGGGGGGAGCTATACCCACGACGCCTTTGTGTGATCTTAATTTTAGGGCTCGTCACTATAGGACAGGCGAAATCAGAATACCATCCCCATCGGCCGTTTAGGTGGGTCCTACGAGACCCTGCAAACAATGATAAAGTAATAAGGGAAAACATAACAACAGGCGCCCTGACTTTTACAATAAAGATTGGTGACTTATTCCCCACAGTGGGAGGACCCAAATCTAAATCATTATGGGGAACATACTGTTGCCCCAGTTCAAACCCAGGAAAGAGTTATTGTAACTATCCAGGTTATTGGTTTTGCGGGTGCTGGGGATGTGAGACCATTGTAACCAGTGATAGATGGAGACCAGAAAAAGATGACTATTTTTTGCGGATGACATGGGGACCAAATCGGTGTGACTGTCCAAAATTTGCGAGCGATGGAATGATATATCATAGAGGCACTTGTACCCATTTGAATTTAGAAATCTTACTCCCGGCTAACACGGGTTGGGCTGTGGGGAAAATGTGGTCAGTATTTATTCACAAAGCTTTTAAGGATACAGGAATAGTGATACAAATTATCAGGCTTATACCACAAACACCTCAAGCAATCGGGCCTAACCCGGTCCTTAACCCACGAGTACCTGCACCTTTATCACACGATATCAAAATAATATCAAACTTACCACATCTATAGCGACACGCACCACCAAAATCTCTTATGTAAATCCTGTCTGGAAAATGATGCAAGCTAGCTATCAAGTATTGAACAAAACAAATCTGAATCTTACGGAGCATTGCTGGCTATGCTACGGAATAAAACCACCTTTTTATGAGGTCGTAGGAGTAAGTGACATACCGATACGGGTAAATGGTTCTAATCCGGCCCAATGTATATGGGACACAGAAAAACAAGGAATTACATTAGCACAGGTGGTGGGAAGTGGCGTGTGCGTAGGTAAAGTCCCAAAACACAAAGAACAACTGTGTGTTAATAAGCCACAAGATAAAACCCCTGCAAAATGGTTAGTACCGGCCCACAATACCAAGTGGGTTTGTTCTATCATGGGGGTTACGCCTTGTTTGTCATTAGAAAATTTTAATGAATCTTCCAGGTAACTATAGTGTCCTATAGTGTCCATGTAACTATAGTTCCTAAAATCTTTTACCATTCCGAAGACTTTGTCTACGACTCACAGATTACCCCAGAGTATCATCTGTCAAAACGAGAATCCTTTACAGCACTAACAGTAGCTACTCTAATGATCCTGGGAGGTGCCGGAATAAGTACAGGAGTAGCATCCTTAGTGCAGCAGGGTAAGGAATTCAGCACCTTGAGGATGGCAGTAGATGAGGACCTGGCTAGAATTGAGCAATCAATAAGTGCATTAGAAAAATCAATCAGATCACTATCTGAAGCAGTGTTACAAAATCGAAGAGGATTAGACCTGATGTTCTTACAGCAAGTTGGGGTGTGCGCTGCACTAAAGGAAGAATGTTGTGTATATGCGGACCACACCGGAAAAGTAAGGGACACTATGGCCAAATTACGAGAGGGATTGGAAAAACGGAAAAGGGAACAAGAAGCACAACTAAGTTGGTTTACATCGTGGTTTAACCAGTCACCGTGGCTGACCACTCTGATGTCTACCTTGATAGGGCCGATGGTAGTGATCGTGATAGTACTGATTTTTGGACACTGTATATTGAATAGGCTCGTGTCGTTTGTTAAGAGCCAGTTAGGGAAGTTTAACATCATGTTAATAGAACGCTAACAACTGCTTTAAGAATGTTCTTGTTCAAAATTTCCTTTACCTATCCCCAGTTATACCCTGTTACTCCCAGTTACCCCCCCAGTTATATCTTTTTTAGCGTGCCTTATGTTTTCTATTCAGATTTGTGATATATAGATCTTAAGATCGTTACGAAGCGTAGAATGGGAACAGGATGCATTTAGTATGTTTATTATCTAAGATTACGATAGATATATTCTTTTAAGGTTGTTATATTTTAGCCAATTTAATTACGCATAGGGAGAGGGGAAATGTAGATAGTTAGGGTCTGGCAGCTGGAAGATATCGCGCTGTACGGAAAGATAGGGCCCCTCTGCCAGTACCCAATAGCGTTTATTTTATGATGGAAGCAGACGGAAGTGATGTTATAAACCCAAGCTATCTAATGCCGTGTCACTCACTAGTAAATGCCATTTGCCATCCACCACATTGGTGTCTGTGAGTTGATGGCCCGAGTGACCTGGGGTTGGTCGCCGTGCCGTTCCTGAACCAGGTCACCACGCCTTGTGAAGGCAACATTAGTGTAGTTCTTTACTAGTGATAATTTGATCTTATAGGAAGGAGAAAGCATTTGCTATTATTTGATAACCCTGCCTTATCATTAGCTCTGGGGGATGTTTTCTTCCTGTCTTCAAGTAGACTCTAAACACACCCTGCTCACATAATTTCATGGTAAATACACTATTTCCTAGAAGTGGGATAGAATTAGATACTTGTCAGATTAAAAAGCTTTGTCTGTGTCTGCGTTTTTTTTATGCTGTTTACATAATCACGCATGTACAGTTCTGTATATATTGAAAACCTGGGGAGTTTTGGTTCTGGGCTACATTGAGATACCTTTTGTTATTTAAATTTGCAAATAGCATATATTCTGTTATTGTTGGAGCGACATTTAAATTTTGATTCTATATGTCTTCATTGTTAGTGTTGGAGATCTAAAATAACTTAATTGGTGAATACAATTAGTAACGTGTCAAACACAGTAATTAGAAGTAAACACTGTGGGGCTTCAGAGTAGTCAAAAATTCCAGCTACATGGATGCAGGAACTGGGTTAATTGTTTGCAGGAGTTCTCAAAGTTATTGGAATAGTACACAGTTTTCTGAGTTCTTCAGACTTTTGTTTTGCCAAAACCATATAAAATATTTATTTAACAGTTCATGAAACATGGAGAAAAAGAACAGTATGATCCTTTCTATTCCTACTATGATACTACTTTTTTGTAATATAAAATCATGTGACTTGCAGGATTTTTTTTAGTTGTGTGTCAGGCTTGATGGTACTGTCAGTGGATTAATTATCCATTGAAATATTCTTCTTATATGGAGGAAGCAATGATATTTTTAAAAATTTATTCACACAAAAATGACCGATTGTCTTGTGATTTCTTTGCAACATGTAGCTTATCTTGGATTATTTAAATTTCTTGGCTGAAATTAAGTCTTAATGCAACTTCATGTGGTTTCTTTACTGTGTATTCAAGAGTAGTTACTGCCTTTATCTTACATTGAAAACCTTGGTATTGTGGCAGGTGTTGCTATAGCAATGTCATGTTCAGAGGATGGCCATAAATGAAACATGGAAGAAACACTATCTGCAGTGCTCGAAGGGAAAAATGTCTTCCAGTTGTTGGGAATGAGCAGCATTTAATTAACAGTCTTTGTTAAATGGTTGGGAAGATATGTTCCATATCCTGAAAATTCTTACAGGAGAAACAGATAAGTCAGTACAATGTTCTTGTTTTAATACATTTAAAACACAATATTTATAACAGAATGAGGAGTTTAGTATAAGAGATACAGGAAAAAATAATGCCTTACTCTCAATTATTTTATCTCAACTTTATATTCTGTCAAGATAGAAACACGAGTTAAGTGTAGACACCAGTATTACTGTCAAGATTTTTGAAAGTCAAAACGTTTTTTGAAGATAGAGATTCAGTGTGCAGGATGTTTTTACAAACCTTTGTCCTTGGAACAAAAATTGTGCCATTTCTCACCCATATCACTTACTTTCATGAAAGGGCTGTTGTTCAGGACTGGGAAGCTTATGCCTTTTGAGTAGCTCATCCTAAGGAGCTTGATAAATGTTCCTTTTAGTGTGGTCTTTTTGCATGGAATTTTTGTATCCTGAAATACCAGGCTTTTTCAAAAAGTTTTTTTTCTAACAGCAGTGCTTTATTTTTGTTTGGTTTTTTTTTGGTTAATGCTTTCATCTTCTGTAGCCTTGGTTTTGGTTAACATCTCACTATAGAATTGTCTTAAGATTGAAGACTAGTGCACTTTTTTTCAGTACTATTTTTTCTGTTTCTCCTAGCACATGTTTCCATCAATGTCCTTACATATTCATAATAGATAGCTGAGTTTCATATTACTGTTACAGAATCTTTAACCTTTAAAGGTTTTTGAAAGAATAATGGGAAGCAGGCTGGGAACCTTTGGCTAGGAAGCAGTGTTGTGGAAAAGGTCCTGAGTGTCCTGGTGAACAAGAAGTTGAACATAAGACAAAAAAGTGCCCCTTGTGGAAAGGAATGCTAACTGTATTGTGACCCAATGCAGTGGTCCTTTCCTTCTGTTTGGTTGTAGAAGCACTGTAGCGAGAGTGCTGTGTCCATTTCTGGGCTTCCCAGTATAAGGAATGCATGGACATACTGGAGCAAGTCCAGCAGAGAGCTGGCCACCAAGCTGGTCAGGGACTGGAGCATATGATGAACACAGTAAGAGAACTGGTTTTGTTCACCTTTATTGAAGAAAGGGAAAAGGCAAACCATATTATTGCCTGTTGCCACATAAGATGGCCTAGGAAGATGGAGCTATTCTTTCTTCAGAGGTATCCAGTGAAAAAATGACATAAGTTGCATCCTGGCGAATTCTGACTTGCTGTGTGGGGAAGAGGAGGATTCACCACTGCGGTGGTAGAATACTGAAACAGGTAGCAAAGGGAGGGTGTGGGATCTCAGTATGGTGGTGTTCAAAACTCAGGGGCCTTGAAAAGCCTTTGCTGTCTAGAGAAGATTGCACTTGGTCTGGAAGTCTCTTGCAGCCTATGTAACTGTTTACACAATCATAAGTAGGAAGGATTTTAAAGTTAGAGACAGTAAAATGATGTACAACAAAATATTTTAGCTTTAGTTAGGAGTGAAAGCCATCTTACTTGGTCAGTTGGTACTTTTCCTCTTTAAGAAGTGGCTTTGGGAATAAATCAGTGGAGTCGCATGCCCGTGTTTTGACATATTAATAACTGTGCTGTACTGTAGACTTATTTTTCGAAGAGCCTGTGGAAGAGCATCATAAGCAGTACTGAATATAGGTAGCTAGATCAAGTGCTTAGTGCTGTTTATTTTTACTGTTAGTGCTTTAGTACTGTTTGTTTCATAAACTAATGAATGTTCTATTCTGTGCTAGTTTGTATTACTGAACTAGTGCTACCAGTGAATGCACGTTTCAAAGAAGATGTAAACAGGTGCCCCTTTGTATGTTTTCCATGCAAAAATGGCGAAGTTGGTTTTATGAGTCAGTGGCTCCTGACTGGAGGAGGGAAAGAGAGTATTGTGTATTTCTATATTGAATTGGTTGCAGCATAGTGTTTCATCATGCTTTCTATGTGAATATTAAAGCATTGGGGCATTGTATTAGAAAGGAAAAAGGATTGGTGGATCTTTTCTTCAAGGTTTCTTTCATTTTTTTTTTACAGTATGCTCTCTCTCTGGCTCAACGATCAAGACTATTATTATAGATGGCTGGATTTGCTTACTGATACTATTCTTTCTAATCAGTAAGTTCCTCTGCTGTGATATCCTTGTAGGAGATAATTCCTCAATAATTCATGAGCATTTTGTTTCAGAAGTATTAAGACTTTTTGATATTGAAGAAATTCTTACTTGAAAAAAGTTCTTTTGCTTCTGAAATGAAAAACATTCCACTAACATCAAAATGGCGGGGGAAAGACAAGGTTATACTTCCAGAGAGAAATGAGAGAGTCTGAACAAATATAAATGACTCCTGGAGCAAATGCTGGTGTATGTAATTGCCCCGAGTCAAGGTGGTAAGGATGTTTCTTTTAAATGGAATTTATTTCCTGGAAATTTCACTTACGCCTGTCTTCTAATATGTACATCCTTACAAGCTAATGATGGCAGCTTTTTCATCAAAGCACAGATGTTGTGGTCTTCATGGCTGAGGAAGGAGTGATGAGCCGAATGATAGCTGGTTGGGATGTCTTTCTCAGTGTTTATGAGGCCTGAGGCTGGACTTTTAGATTGTCTGAATAAGAACGAGGGAGGAATGGCTAGTCCAGAAACTACATAACTCT
The DNA here is from genome assembly GCA_025447955.1 of Psilopsiagon aurifrons. Lineage (NCBI taxonomy): Eukaryota > Metazoa > Chordata > Aves > Psittaciformes > Psittacidae > Psilopsiagon > Psilopsiagon aurifrons. Next base: position 37,836 of record JAOEHY010044356.1, read on the forward strand.
GTCTCCTCATTATACCCACTTTCCTTGAATATTCCTACTTACCACATTTTCTCACAGGATTCTTAAAATAGTGATAAGGCTGATTAGTACGCTTAGTGATTAAGTTCTGTGCTTCTTCTTCATAGCCTTTCTTAAGATTTTCACTGATACATTGCTTCCTTTCATGTTTATGCTAAAATGAGGAACCCCATATTCAATTCAGCTCATTTCCCAAGTGAGTCTCTCATTTTCTCCTCCTGTGTGGTCAAAATATCTTTACTGAGAAAGCTTAATCTCAGCATGAGAAGACTATACAATATGATACTTTTTTTTTTTTTTTTCATAGATAGCAAGCATAAAAAGATTAGTTGTAACTGTAAGGAAAGCTGAGAGAAAAATGGAGGGGGGGAGAATCTCGAACTGTACAGTTTTAGTTTGGAGTGAGAATAAAACTGACAGACATTCCTACTCTTTCATTTCATTATGATAGCAGAGGTAATGATTTTTTAAATACCAGATACTGCTTTGGATTGCACGAAGAAAAAATGGGCTGTATTTGTTGAATATAGAAGTCAGCAGAAATATCACCAGCTTCATTTTCAAGACTTCATTGTTGAAGGATACTTCAATAAAAGCAGTTACCATGTGGGGCTTTTTCTTATGCACTAAATTCCAAGCCACAAAATGAAAACAGATAACAAAGACAGTTTTTTATTGGATTTAAGACAACTGAAGGAAAATACTAAGTAGGTTTTAAGTAAAGGTTGTCAACTGCCTTAAAAATATTGCTTGCAGACTTGCAGAAGAAGATTTTTGCTCTTGAATCTTGTGATGGATGCAAAATTAGCAATTTTCACTTTTTTTAAAAAAAAAATCTGGCTTGCGGATGAGACTCCTTTCTGAATTCTGCTTAAGTATTTTTGTTTCTTTTAATAAAGATGCAACCTTTGTAGTAGTACAAAAAAACAAATTAATGCAGCCCATATGCCTTAATTTATTTGAAAATTGAGCAGTGACAGCAAACCAAAACAGTTATTGCTTTGTTATTCAAAGCAATGGCAGAAATATCAGCATGTTTTGTGCTCATTTTGAAACTATTTATGCGTATTCCAAGCAGATAGTTTGTCATTGACTTCTTTTCATTATCCTGATATACATTTAACTTCACAACCTTGGGACTCTTCATTAACCTTCTCTATCATTCATCTGAACCTGAGATAAAGAATGTTTCTGTAAGCACTGCATACTCTTTCTTTATATTTTGGCCATCCCATGCTGATGCGTACTAGCTGCTAAATACAGTGGTCCTTGTGAGAGATTTGTGAGGCAGTTCTAGTTAATTTCTTGCCGTATAACTAACAGGTCTTTGTACTTTATTTATTCTGAATAAGCTAAGAAGAATATCTCCAGTTACAGTAGAACTACTTAGCATGGTGGATCAGTATTAAACTGTCTCAGGATTGTTAATCAGCTGTTCTTTTGGGGACTCTTTATTCCAAAGGAATATGTCACAGAAATTGGGTCTTTTGTTGTTCACTGATACAAAAGAAGTTACTCTTGAATACTGTAGTAAATGTTTTAAACTTACTTCTAATTAGAGATGTTGCGGGGAAAAAAATTGGAGACCTACTGTAAATATCTTTATAGTCACTTGGAAACTAATTAATTCAGAATGGTAACTGCTCTGCGATGACTTCTTGTTCCTGTTAATGGTTTTGTGTTTAAAATCTTATTTCCCCCATGGTTGCCCCCTGCTTACAAAAAAGAAAAATAAAACTACATTAAATCGGTTCTGGGAATGTAATACTAATGTAAATATGACCTCAGTGCTGGACAGACTCATTGGCACTTTTACTAAAGAATGGATTTAGTGAGCACATGGATGAATAGGATGAGGCAGAATAATTGTACCTTTAGGAGATGAAAGCTATGCCTTGCGAATCAGTGGGAGTTCTTTGAAGGGATAAGTACATAATGGATGTTGCTCATTGAATCTGCATCTTGGTTTATTTCCAAAAGCCATTGTCTAGCTTTCACCAAAGGCTATGGCAGGGTTTTTTTTGTGGTTTAGTTTGGGTTGTTCGTCTGGCTTTTTTTAAAGCTGTTCATGGATATGAATTATCTTCTTTTAGTCGCAGAGTTAAATGTAAAAAACTCCTAAGAGAGGAACAGATGGTTAACTTACATAGTGCTGGGAAGCTAACAGTGGAGTTCTGTGGAGATCAGTGCTGGAAATTTTTCAGAAAAAGAGGATGAATGACAGAGCTTGATCACCCAGAATTTTAGGGTAGTGTAAATGCTAACACTAAGACACCGCAAAATGAGATTACAAAGCTGACTAACTGGACAATAAAATGACTGAAGAAATTCAGTGGTGGTAAATGCAAAGTAACGCATATGGTGGTGGGGAGAATTCCTTTTCCAATGGTTTATTTTCACTAGATCAGATTTGCTATTAGCAGTAAGGAGGTGGTCACTGGGGTTGCCACAGATACCCGTGTGAAAATGCTATATTGGTATGTGGTGTCTTCAGACAGAAGACAGTCTATTCCTATTTGAATCCATTGTTTTGTCATACACTGAGTAAGTCAGTGTATTTGGAAAAAAAAAAAAAAATTTCATGTTTTGTTGCCAGATCTCTTCTTTCCAACTTTACCCCTCTCCTTGGACAAATGAGATGGCAAGTTTGTCTTGCTCAAGTTTCAAGATCTCTCTGGGAAAGGACAAAAAGTAATGTGTTTTCTTCCTGATGACACTTTAAGAAAAGACTGCAAGAGGAGTACTTTTCCTGGAGATAAGTGCATAGGGGGAAAGGGAATGGAGGAAGGAAGTTTTCTTACCACTGTGTCTAATCCTAGAACTTTATGCTCTCTGGAAGCAGAGAAAAATGGGCTGTGTGTTATGTATGGCTTTGTGTATTCATGCTCTTCTACCTCTTCCTACATCTCTCTGTGCTCTTCTGTTTTCATTATTAATTTCTATTTCCGTATCTATTTCAAACCAGAATCTAGTGGTTGAGATTATTAGCTGGATTGTGCCCGTTTGTCAGTCACTGTGTTCATTAGGAGCACTGTGAGAATGAATACATCACATCTTTTTTCTGGTTGCTTTGGTGGCAGTCTTGCTGGCTTAAGCTCCTGCTGGAAAAAACGAGGCCAAATGGAGGAGGCAGCTTTCTGTTAATTGTGCATAGCGTCCCCTTCTGGCAGGTAATGCTGTTTTTCTTTAAATTTTTACAAAAACAGTTCATCTGGCAAAAAGCGATACTGGCAATGGTTGTGAATACCAGGGATAGTAATTCCAAACCGAAGACAGTTCCAGTCAACACAGGACTGCTTGGAAATATGTTAACCCTGAAATTGCATGTGGTTCTTATTTTAATATTAGAAGAGCAGTGTGGAACGAATTGCCAGTACAGAATGAAATTACAGATTGTTCTAGTGCAAGTGAACACTGACATTCAGAGCTAGAAGATGTTTGAAGAAAAAAAAATATTCCAGTAACGGTAATTTTGGCATCATCATGCTTGCTGTACTGAATAATCCAGTGAGCTTGTTCTTTCCTTTTTTGTAACTTTTCTTTCGAATGCTTGTAATTGACATTTACTTTCATAGTACCTTCTACTTCTGAAATTGTCACAAGATTACAGATTTGCTAACTTTTTTTTCTGTATGTCCAGTGATGAAAGCAATCACTGTTGCTTCCTGAAGGTGGCTACTGAATCAGATGGGAACCTCCAAAAATCAATCATTTCATTTAATCTAATTCACTAAATAAAATGCCGAGTTCACAGTGTTCATCTCAGTAGACTGATGTAATTGCTGGCATTTGACTTGCATACCTCTTGAAATATTAAATTAGTTTATAAACGTGGCAGAAAAGAGCAGTCTATACTTGCCAAATAAAGTTTGACTATTTTACAGCAGCTTAAACTAGCAATGTTCAGTTTTCTTTTGGGGAGTTATTTTTTCATTTAGTTTTGTTATTATACTGCATGAATAAGTAGTCTTTGCCTCAGCTGCATGCTCTGCTTTTAAGAGAACTTGTACAGTGTGGCAGAGTAAGGATCTTTAGCTAGAGGAAGATAACCATTTGGACAAAATGATGTTTAGGGGAATATTGTGTAGTTTTGTTTGATGAGTATTTTAATAACTCTAATTTTCCAAGGAATAATAAAAAACAGAAAACTATAAAGCTTTGTGGTATGAAACTTAGTAGATGAAAACTCACAGGTTGACATTGAATTTCACTTGGATCTAAACTGAGACAGCAATACTGTAGACATTTAGTAATGTTTAAAATTGGTGCCAGCAAAAACCTGACACCAGTGTAGTTTACAAAAGAACAATTGCTAGGCAAGTTCCACTTGAAATACGTTCTTGCATTCCCAATGATTAAATTTTGGTGGGGTGACTTTTTTTTCTTTTTTTTTAACAGGATAGTAAAAGTTAATTCCTGTCAAAACCAAATGCCGTATATTCCTTTAAAATAAAATATTTCTACAGCTTTCATTTCTGGGGGAAGCTCTGATAATTTCCTCCAATGACTTACTAGGTTTTGTTGTTTTAAAATGAGAATTAAGTTTTACTATTTTTCTTTAATCTGTTCTGTAGTATTCCTGCCCATGTTGTTATTAATCCAACAGGGCCGATAATTAATGATTTCAAGGAAGGTTATTTTTTATTTTGAGAAGTCATTTACTAAATAAAAGGCAGGATAAAACAATATTAAATTTTATAAAGCTTTTGAAAAATGTAAGACAATTGATAAAACGTGCAAAGTCATTAAAAAAATACATGAAATTTTCTTCAGTGTATACTTTAGGAAAATGAGCAGCAGTACAACCCTTTTTATGCTTTCCTTCCTCTTGTAATAAAGAATCTAGGTATTCAATAAATGAAAAATACTATAATTACTGTAGGGCATAATAATCTTAAACCCTAATGATACAGGGAAATGTATTTAAATTATAATTCACTTTATTTGTCTGCAATTAAAGAGAAAATGTCTTCATTTCCACTGGATAAAACCTCTGGTTCAGTGTGTGATGATATAGAATCAGGTAGTCCAGTCAGGTTTCTGGGAAAAGCTTTGCTGGCTAGAATGATGGAACAAAGAAAGAACTATGGAATCTGGTTTTGTTGTGATTCTGCTTTCCTGTAGTTGTCTGTCCTTTATGACGCAGGTATTTACAGTAAAACTTGACTGCTGTGGAAAGCTAAATCTGTGCATCTGTATGCTGTGAAATTTCATCAAACCACATCACTACAGTGGTCAACTGCTACTGTCTTCTCTGTTAACACCTAGTAGAATACTGTGTATTTTTTTTAAGCTTTACATGTTTGTGTGAATTAGATTTTTGTGTCCATCTGTAGTTTAAAAAGCAAGGGTTTATGCCAGTGAGGTGCCGCCAAGTCATCAGAGAAGTCATGACAGTAGCTCCCAAATAGATTTCCTCACTTTCTCTATCTGGAAGGTGCAGGCTGTGATGTAAATATGTGCAGACATTGAAAGTCCTCAGTGTTACCTTGCCAGGAAGAACGGTGAGACAACCTGGGCAAGGCAGAGATCTGATATGCTTAGTAGGTTCAGCATCTCATCTCTTATTTCATTACCTAAGCATTTTAGAAATTTTTTGTATATCATTTTCAAGTGTTACAGCTAAATGCTTTTAGTTGCATTTTATATGAATTTAGCATTAACTGAGTATGGATTGTGAGGCATAGCAAGGCCCTTCTGTGTAGAATGGGCATGATTCTGTAAATTGGAGGAGCTGACATGCTGAATTTTCATAACACATCCTCTGTCCTAAGCACCCAGGAGCAAATCCTCATTTAAGCTGCATGAGCTGATGGGTGATGCCAGAGGTTTCTAGGGGCAACTAGCAAGAGAATTTTTAGTATCTAGCAGTGTTACTATATTCATTTAAATTAATTATTATTATTATTACTATTATTGGAACATTTTAATGACTATCCGATCTATTTCTTAGCACTAAGTAAAATAAATCGTATGGTTACGTCATTCCAGCATTTTCATGACATCATTCTACCAGAAGAGATAAATAGGGTATGGGGATTGTTGCAGCCAACAAAGCAGGAACTCATTAAAATGAAAATCTGAATCTTTAGGTGTCAAAAGCTTTACTGCAGAAGATGAAGTCACAAACAATTAGCAAATACAGTGTTCGGATTTTACCAAACATCAGGTTACAGTTAGAGAAATTTGAGACAAATCAGTAAACCAGTGGCAGGATTTCACACAGTTTAAAGGTGATAGATAAAGATGAGAGCAAAATGACCTGGATTGCCTGGCTTCTGTTGAGGGGAAAAAGGTAAAGTCAAAGATTAAATTTCCAGGGGTGAGAAAGGCTGCAGGCCCTTTGTCTAGAATGAGAGGTCTCTTTCCTTTATGGTATTATCAAGATAGATACTGCATCCCATTTTCTTCCTATGCTAAAAATTGTGGTTATAAAATGAGAATAAACAAAGAAAAGACTTTAAAAGGTTGCACAGAGACAGATTTTCATTCTGTGGAGGATGAAGTTTGGGACATTTAATTACTCAAAAGGAGCTTAAGAGGTGACCTGTTGATAGTTGGTAACTCTTGGCAGAAAGACAGCCAGCTCCTCGAAAGTCCTTCACTTCTTCTGTTGGTAAAATTCGGTATTTTATAATAAAACAGACATCTTGGTTTAGCACTAATCTGTTTAATAAGCTTATTAATAAGTTTAAGTCACTCTTAACTAGACAGTATCAGATTTTATTACTTACCAGTTTAAATTTTCTGTCCTGCTGTTTTGTTTATTAATTTTATCCAAATTCCCTTCCTGGCAATACTTTTAATCTTGGTTTCTCTCTGGTAAAATGAGAGCTTGGAAAGATACAGCTTGGGGGGTGGATAGTTGGTTTTGTGTTTTGTTTTATTTGAATTGGCAGAGTGCCATGTAGATTGTTATGGTGGTCCACTAATGAGACTTACATCTGTACAAATTCTTGTTTCTGTATGTGTGTGTATATATATAACTGACAAACGATTTAGATTATAAACTGTCATGGGAAAAGTGTGTCACTTTTTCTTTGTAATCATTTTGATATGACCAGTTAGAGTATTGCATTTCTTGAAAACAGGCTTTCATAGCTGAAAAAAAACTTGTACTCTTATCGTATATTTAGTTTCTTTTTGAAAAGCATATAAACTTCCAGGTAAACCATGACTGATTTATTTCATTGCTTTGAAGATACCACATTTTTGTGTGCTTTTGTATTGGTATTATTTACAGTAAGACTCAAAGACTACTTATGCTCAGAATGATCTTTTGCAGACTTAGGAGAACAAATTGGTTATGACAGGAAATCGGTTATAAGGGGGAAAAAAGAAGCTAAAGACTTGTTCTGAAATGAGGTTGGGTTTTTTTTCCTATGTCTTTGTCCTCACTAAGAAACCTAGAAAAATGACAGGAAACAGGAAAGTCAGACTGAATGCTGTGGGAAAAAATATAAGAAACTTTGTGAGAAAGTAGTCTCAAACACTTGTTCAGGAGTACAAATTATGATTTTTCGGTATGGCTGTTGTTTTCTTCTTGTATGTACCCTGATTCTACTACCTTTTTTTTATAGAAATCCCTCTTTTTTTTAAAGACAGAAATCATATTATAAAGATGATATATATCGAGTGATTTTCTAAGGAAAGGCTTAACACTCGTACAGGTATGAGAATGTGAAAAATAAGGAGGACAATGAATTAAATTGTATGAAAAAGGCAGAAGGAAAATACTAGTTAAAACGAAATTGAAACTGGGTGTTTTTTAACAGCGTGAGGACTCCTAAATTGCTTCCCCAGGCCACTACTGGCAAACAACTTTTTTTTTTTTTTTCCCTGAGTCATCTAAAACTGCATTAGACACCATAGCTGGGAATACTTTTTATTTGAATAATCTTCATTTCTGAGATACGTCAAAGCCTTATCCAGTGGGATTTTTTTTGTATCTCCTTCAGTATCACATAGGTAGTGTCATCTGAGGAACCATGATCCATATTGGCATGAAATCATATTTTCAAATGCCATTTGTTTGGCATATTTCTGTCCCATATATCCTTGCCTTTCTGTGTAGGCAGTTACAGTTTATATAAGAAGTTCATCATTAAAAAAAAAGGTTAACAACCACAACAAAAAACCTCTCCTCTTAAGTTTCTGTAAGCAGTGGGGTGAGCTTACTGCCTCTGGTACTAGGCGATGGTATAGAGCCGCATGGTTGGCCACAGTTACCTCTCCTGCATCCCACCATATCCCTTCTTGTGCCCCAGCACTTCATTTTCCCAGCTCAGGCCAGTCTTTGTCCATCCATAGTTACTGACTATACATGACACATAGCGCTGGTATTTCAGAAAACAGTCAGTGCCCCGTGTTACTTACTAGACATTATCTGTAAGTGTACCAGCATTTGCCAGCTAGGGCACTGGTGCCATCAGTGCTGGTAGTGTGTGACAGTCAGTAGCGCTTGTATTTGTAGTCTTTTTCCCACAAAGAAAACATCAGCATATGGGGAAAAAGTGGATATTTTTCCCAATACTTGTTTTTCATCAAGCCTGAAGGGCAGTCAGGACTTTATTTTGATGGCTTTTTAAGAAAATTTAAAAAAAAAATAAGAGTTGTTTAAGATGTTTGCCAGAGATGAGTTTGTGTGTGTTGGTTGGCAGGGGGCTTTGTCTGTATTGACCTAATCTTGGATTACTGTGGACTAGATACTTCATAAATTAGCATAATTATCTGGGACCTTGTATTCGCTCTTCTCTTGGAACATAACATCTCATTGAACTTGGAGACACATTGACGCAGGATGTTATGATACCAAGTATTACCATGATTTCAGTTGTGATACAGGAGAGCGTGTGGAAGGTGCTTAGTCTTCATTATTAGCCTCCAGTAGTGGACCTTTCAATGCTGAGGAGATAATAAGTGAAGGGGGAAGGAGTGAACAAAAATGCAGAGGAGCAGAGCTAGTGGACAAGGGATTACAGAGGCAGTGACAAAGGCAAAAGGTCTCCAGCACTAAGTATGTAATGGGCTATTAGAAAACTAATAGCCTGGATCACCTGGAAGGTGAGCCTGAATTTTGCAACTGATAAGAATAGGAAACAATAGGAATGTGAGGATTTTGAAATATGGTAGGACCTCTGGACTGTGCAAAACAATGTTGAGGAGGCATAGGTGGGAATAGGAATTTGAGAGGCCAGTCCCAGGTAGTGCCAGTCAGTGCACTGATCTGACCATATTTTGTGTCTGATCGCCAATCTCTGATCTTTTTTATAAATATTTTCTCCGTGTAATATCAGTCTTTTATCCTGTGTGTGCTAGTGCCCTTAAGGACTAGATGCCAGCTATGGGGAAGGACTGATATAAGTGGATAGTGAGCCGGCAACTGGAATCAGGCCTGGAATGTAGGTGCTCTGAGCCTGCAGTGTTAGCAGCAGGAAGCGTTGAGGGTCTTGGTTCCAGCCACACAGGAGCAGGAGCAGCATGTATACCAGCTGGAGAGGGCAGGGACAGTGTGTATCCTGGGTGCAGCTGGATGAGATTCACTTTCTTTAGGGGGGTAAGTGAAGCAAATTGAGGCTCTTTGCACAGCACCTGCACTTGGACCACGGTTCACAGCCTGTTTGGTGCCTGCTACTGATGAGGCCGGGCAGAGTGTCTGTACTCTCACATGGTTTTATCCCGTGTGTGTGTTTCCGGCTACTGTAATTCACTAGTTTAAGTTGAACTAGCAGTTAGTGTGAGGCACTGGGTCTGGGAAGGGATGTCAGATGGGTTGAGGGCCCTGCTGGTGTTTGGGAGGAACGAGTGAGTATGAGGTGCCTTTAAGACAAGAGTAGCTATATAAGACTAGTGTGTAAGGGCATGCATCTGCCTGGTAGCAGCTTTCTTCCAGCCAGCAAGTATGAGGCCCAAGAAACGAGTGAAAGGGCTCTGGACCCAGGCAGAGGGGTATTAGATGGACATTAGATGGTATTAGATGTGCTCTTATGATACTTGAGCGATCCATAAATGCACACGTGCTCCTGAATCTGGAGGGGATGGGAAGGGGCATACTTTCAATACCGACCACATGAAAAGGAGAAAGAGGGCTTGGCTGGCTGTACTTAAGTTCTTGTGAGTCCTGGGTATGTTTTATATAGGTGCTGTCAAAGACGGTGCCTGGTCTGTGGCAGCTAGGTGCATAGCTGAGCTTAACAGCTGGTTCAGCCTGCCAGTAAGAAAGAAACTGGCGCATCTACAGAACTGGGATGGAGACCTCCAAGTCCTTGGGTGCACCAGGCAGGGCTCCAGCATCAGGACTGGGAGAATACCTGGACTGGTCTTGGAGATGCTGAAGATGGCAGCCACTTAAACCATCTCTTAATGTAATGTGTGACAGAAGATTTCATAGTACATATTCAATACAAAGGTTCTTTTTGTGAGTCAGGGATATGTCCATTTATACCAATAACTGGACTTATATGGCTGCTTTTAGAAAACCAGGGTGCTCTTAAAGTCTACATATAAGTCAAAAATGCTTATATTGCCTTAAATCTGAGAGAAGTAAAGGAGATGTTTATATAAATTTGGGGGGTTTTGCCTTAACAGGAGGTTCTCGGCCTCGTTCTGTACACCAAGCATTTCAGTGAAGCTCCATTCATGACTTCATATTCCAGATTGTAACTCTTTCTCCACTACTATGCATGGTTCTGCAGTGTTAATGGAATTCTTTTATATTGTCATGCAAAAATTAAATATTTGACCTTCCAGTGTGGGTATTGCTGAAGTTTGCCTGCCTTCAATCTGAAACAGGTTGTTGCAGTTAAACCCTAAAGGTCAGGAAATAGTTTAATTTGGGATGAAGATTATATAAATTATCTTTTAATTATTTATAAATAAATAAAGCAACAGCTTGTTTTAATGAAGAGTACTGGGTTCCAGAGTTTTATTCATAGCCACCAACCAACTATGCAACAGTGAGCATGTCACTTAACTACAGTGTCCTGCTTTCACCATCTGTGGAATGCTTTGGGAAGTCATGGAAAACTGGATCATAGGTCTTTTCCATTTCTTGATTCTGTTAGGTCATCCAACTGTCCATCTGCCAGTGGAGAGATTGTTTCCTACATCCACCAGTGTTTTTCCAGTCTGGATTCTGTTGTTCAAGTGATTGGGCTTCCACTAGTACCTTTGGGAGATGATTTTGCAGACGTTTAGACCTCACTATGAGGAAGCTCTTCTGACATTCACAAAAAAATTTTTTTTTTTGTGTGTTAATTTGATTTCAGCTGTTTGTTCATTCACATTGTTATATACTTGCTTATAGGTTTAAGACATGCAATTTATGCCACACCTTAAAGATGCAGGTATGATGCAGACTCTCTGTATGGTGTCTGACATAGGGAAGGAGGACAACATAAGATTTTGAAATGCAAAGTATGACCCTCCATAAGAAATCACCTTAATTTTCCCTAAAATTTTCCTAAACTCACATCTATGGAGGTGTGCAGGCTGCTCCATATTTTATATTTAAGTGTTCACTGCTTTCCTGGAGCTTTAGAAATTCAGCAAGCATAATTTTCTGAGGTGTTGAAGAAGTATCACCGTCACTGTGATGTAGGCTAGATCTAGGTGAAAGCTATCAGAGTAACTAGGTTTCTTTGTACAAAGTTTGTACAAAGTTTTTGATTTTTTCAGAACAATGAATGTGTGGAAGTGATTTGGGCTGTTCATTATTGTACTTAAACTGTTTTTAAAATAGCCATCTGGCAAACAACTGGTGCGTAACATATTTTATTTGATGCAGTGCCCTAGGAAGAAATAACAACATTCAGTGAGTTCAGTTTGATAAGGTTAATAGGGTATTTTGTAATACAACATACATAAATTATATATTTTAGAATAACAGGAAATCAGTCATGGGGACATGTTTTGTAAAATACCAACTTTTAACAAAATCCACTTGTCCAGGATTTTCAGTCCTCTGTTCCAACTGCCAATGGAAATGCTAAAGTCTGGGAATGAAAACTGCATGTGTAGTCACTCTTCAAAAAAGAGATTTTTTTTTTTTTCTTCTTCTTCTCAAAATCGTTTTTTATTGTCTTAAACTTGTATATTCACATATGTTGATGATTTCTGGTATAGCTTCAGAGTCTAAGATGTGGGACATTTGGAAGTTTATTTGTAGCGTAACACCACAGGCAATTTAAATATTTCTGTAAATGAAATCACCCTTCTGCATATTTTGCTGTTGAAAATCTCTATTACCCTCAGTAGTAGAAGATATTTTGCAAAGTCTGAGCATAAGAAGAATAAATATATATTTTGTCTACAGGAATTAAAGCCAGATGAAGTTACCAGACTTGCACTTAGGACAGAAATTAGTTTTGAAAGTGTCTGCAGAAAGGTAAGGCTTTTTGGTTTTGTTTTCTTTTGTTCCCTTGTTTCTGTGAATGTGAGAGCACTCCTTAGGAAATGGTACATGTGTGGGTTGGAGTACATGCATTAGCACAGTGTGTTCTGTATGTTATATTGTGTCTTCATTATAGACCATACTTTTCTAAGGAAATTTATCCACTAGGACATATCTACAAAAATTGTATATCTCTTTAATAAAAGTGGCTTGTCGTCTAGGCTGGTGGGCTAATCCTTATTAACTGAAATAGAATACCAGGAAATGTAGTAGTGGAGTTTTGAGTCTTTATAAATAAATCTGTTTTGTTTATATAGTACATATACATAGTGCAATCGGTATAAGTATTTTAGGCTTTCAAAAACATTTGGAAAAAGGCTCTAAATTCTTTTAGATGCAGAGAGAAGTTTCCACATGTTAACAATAGCTGATAAACATTAGCTTGAAATAAAGGTGGAATTTTAACATCCTTGTGGCTCATTAACTTCAGTGTGACACTTCTCCTTGTCATGGTTTAAGCCCAGCTGTAACTCAGAACCATGCAGCAGCTCTCTCACTCCCTCTCTTCCACCTTCCCGCTCCTGGAGGGATGGGGAGGAGAATCGAAAGAATGTAATTTCCATGGGTTGAGATAAGAACTGTCCAGTAACTAAGGTATAACACAAACCGCTGCTGCTACCACCAATAATAATAAAGATAAGGGAAATAACAAGGGAAGAGAATACAACCGCTCACCATCCGCCGACTGATACCCAGCCCGACCTGAGCTGTGATCTAACCCTTCCAGGTAACTGCACCCAGTTTATATAGTCGGCATCACATGCTGTGCTATGGAATACCTCTTTGGTCAGTTTGGGTCAGGTGACCTGTCTCTGCTTCCTCTTGACTTCCTCTCCTAATCTTACTAATTTATTTTGTCCCGTTTTTTTGTGATGTATTCAAAATTATGGCTGACTCTATGTTTTCCATGTTTACTTTATGTAGGTTTTCATTTAGCTATAAGACTTGCAAACATATAATACAGATATCTTCGTGGAATTGATTTTGGTTGTAAAACTGTTACTTCTGGCATTTCCTGCTGCTGGTCCTATTTTCCACTGGTTTGAAACTCTGTTAATCTCATATTTTATAGGGAATGTGTCTCATGTTTAAAATCAAGTTTACAGATGGGTGCTGATGGTTTTTAAACCCATAGAGGGTTTTAACCTTATGGCAGTAGAAGATCATGTAATTACAGTGCTATTGACAAGTGGTGGCTAAGCAGTCATAACTTCATTGGTTGGCCATAGCATATCCCTAGATGACGACGGTATCCCTTCTATGCTTTAACAAGTTAATTTTTCAATATATTATTTCCTCTTTTCCCACAGTTAGTTATTAAGCATGCAATTTAAAAAAAATTGATTTTTCTATACCTAGCAGTATATTCTGTAGGTCACATCAAATGCAGACCACACTGTTTACCTTTTTATTAACTTGAGTTTCAAAATATGTAAAGGAAAACATCCTGTGGCTGTTTTCATTTTCAGGAACAGTTTGTTTTCATTGATAAAAGGCATCTGCTTTTAATTCACTGTGGAATGCTGAATATTAGTTTTGCATAGTGGACACGTAGTCAAGATATTTGTTTAATTCCTTCTGCCCACTGAGATTTTGTGTTCCATTACTATGTTTCTCCAGTACTTTTCAGAATAAGCATATATTTCTATTTTTAAAAAGTTTGCGTAGATTTTAGTAGGATTAAAATTGTGCTAAGCGTTCAGCAAGTGGCACTCTTGCTAAATCATACAAACTTAAGTTTGTATGATTTAGCTGTCAATATTGTTATATTGATGGTTGCTAATGAGAAAATCATGTTTATGATAATTGCATTGTGAGTTGTCAAGAGTCACCAGCCACATAACAACAAGACTTCTTCCTTTTCTAATTTTCATAAATATTATAGGGCTTACGATGTTACCGTAGGGCAAGAAGCAGAAGGTGAACAGTTGTTCACTTCTGCTGAAATATTTTTAATCCAATTTAATACTGCTGTGGCTGGCACCATTGCTAATAACATGTGAGAAATTCCATTGTAAAAATTGTAATGAATGTTGTCATGCAACTTTATCTAGACTTCACATTGTTGGTGCTTAAGTACCGCTGTTGAACAGCGGATCCTGTACTTTTTAGGTTTTGGCTGAGGTTTTGTGCACTTTCTATACTGTCTACAACAAATACATGTTGCCAGCCATTAATAAAATCAAAACCAAGGCATGCCTGTTGTCTAATGTCCATTTAAACTGGTATTTTTAGCTGTGATTACACTTTGAAATGTTCCTTACAGCATGTGTACCTGCAGTGTTGCAGGAGGCTTGGTTCATTAGTGCTATGCTCCAACACACCGAAATTACAGATTAGAAGCTAATCCTAAAATTGTTCATTACAAACAGGAAATTGACTTGGGAACTGACAAAAGGTCTTTACCTATTATCTTCAACTTATTGCTAACATAGGTTTAAAGTAACTTGGATACATTAAAATAGACAGCATAGATAGGTTAATGTGTATTAATATTTTTACAGTATCAGAGAAATTATGTGTATTATCTGTGCTGTTTCTCCAGAAAAGGGGATGTTGGTCTGCCTGAGAATACCTTCATCATAACCACAGTTGATTGTGCTGCCTTTGCACTATTCTAATAGATCTTGGCTAACTTACTGTATCATCTTTAGTTTTTCTTCCAGTAAGTCCTTGGTATATAGGACATGAGGAAAAATTTAAAAAAAAAAATACCCTGTGTGCTAAACACTGGGAATGACAAAAGTCTGCTCCAGCATAATGAAATTGCCTAATACAAGCAATGATCCGGGGTGCTATCTTGCCTTAAGCCAACATACTTCTTAATTTTTTCTAAATAGTAAAATCTGTGTATTTCAAAATTATCAACTTTCAGATTTCAAGAAGAATAAGGGGGATATTGAAACTGCAAAGGATTATTGTATTTTTCTTTATGTGAAGAACAGAGTAGCAGTGTACATTACTGTCCAAGCTTGAATTGGGCTCAAGCTTCTGACTTGCACAAATACCAGCAAACATTTCCAGATGATAAATACATCCTCAGTTTTTTGGTTCAGGATACAATCTTCACATAACCTTAGTAGCATAGTTTTCCTTTTTTTGTGTGCAGCTTCAAAGGTTGCTGGGGCCACGCAACATCCCTCTGTGGCTCAAGATTACTGAAAAGCTTCCCACAATTTCTAAGTGTGTTGAGAAATTCTTCTAGACCAGAAATCCAGAAATGTAAGACATTACTAGCTCTGAAGGGCAATCTTTTCTTTTCTTTCTTTTTTTTTTTTTTTTCTTTTCTTGATAATGTAAGGCCTGGTGGGCTTATTTTGTATTGCTTCATGTTCAAGAACCAACTTAGTCTGGTTTTGAATTTGAAAGAAGTTTGAAGGCTTTAGAAATAGGATCTCAGGCAGCTCATGCACAGTCATGCATGATGTGCTAGGATTTGACTGAGCAGCCTAATACACAGTGTGATGTTAGTCATTAAAAGTATAAGCTGCCTAATAAGAACAACTGGACTTAACAAGATTTTGGAGTGATAATATTAGTGCTCTCTAGTCCCAGGTCCATGTATTTTTAATGGATCCCCAGAGGCTGTTATGCTATGCTTTAATTTCTGGGGGTTATTTCAGGGGTGAGTGAATTGGCTATTCCTGTCTCTTTATCTACATGTCTGAAATGAATTTGAATCAGGGAACCAGCAAAAATGCTAATGGTAATAAGAACTGTTTTCTGTGATGTGAAGCAGTAGAGCTCTCATTTGATACATGTGAGAACACCTGTTCAGCTCCTAAAATCCTTGATGAATTCACCTGATCTCTGGTGCAGGATTGAGGAAGTCCTTCAGCAAGATGGACATGAGAAAGAGGTAGAAGGGTATTTCTGCCCAGGACAGACAAAGATAAAAAGGATGACAGAGTTGATTATACATTACCCTTATATTTTCCAAAACAGTGTTTAAATCACATTATCAAAATAGCCTTTCTAAGATTCATATCACCTTTTTAAACTCTGCAGGTGTTGGCATAAGATTGGTCTCTTTATCAGTCCACAATCTCTCTCAAATCAGCAACCAAAAGAAGACCAAGCACAGGGTAGTCGCTGTGTTTGTGCTGCTGGTTTATGATGTTCTGTGTAGATTTACACTGAAATCATATTTCATACCAACAATCTATGAAAGGCAGTTTATTGAAGTCTGCTGACTTCACAGCACTAATTACCAGTCAGTAATTGTCTATACCACTAGATAGTACTCATTGGTTATAAGACGCTAACCCATAGCAGATACGATTACACAAGTAATAAAGGAAGAACATGTATTCTAATGAATGCACTTCCTTTTTAAAGAAATCTTAAACATGATACTGCTACTTCTTAACTGTGTGACAGGGGAAAAAAAAGGAATCTCTTCTGAGCTGAGTAGAGTTTTTGATTTAAACACATCTGCACCCATGGAGGAACAGTCATATCTGCATTTTCTGAATTTGAAAATATAAAGGTTTCTATTTTAGCTAACAATCCTAAATGTATATTTGTGATCTTCACCTTTAACTTTAAAATGTACCTTCTAGTGGAAAATATGTAAAAAACAAAACCTTGGTTTTCTCTGTGGATTTGATCTGAAGAAATGCACAAAATCATAAAAGGAACCTGGTGCAAAGTCTTTTGCAGTTTAATTGAAGACTTTCCATTAGCTTCAAAGGCCTTGGATCAAGCACAAGAACAGTTGCTGTCTTTTGTTTGGACTTTGGGGGATTTTTCTACAACCTCCTTCCTTCTCTTCCCCAAGTTCTCCCTGAAGAATTCTATTCCCTACAAAAACTTTCTGATTAGGATAGATGTTATTATTGACATAAAACTTCTACTTCTGTTGTTACTGCCTCTGAAAGCAGCATAACTAGATAATTACTCACGGATTTTTAACATTCTTTGTCTATGAAACTATTTCGTATGTGATCCATAAACCATAGGGAGATAACTACTGTATGAATCACGTTTTTCTGTCATATTGATGTGATAGTCCATTACCTTTGTGTAATATGCTTCTCATTAATTATTTTAACTTTGTTTTGTGGTTTGATTTCGTCAACGTGGGGGTGAATGGCTGGTGGTTTTGAAGGATCCATAAAAACTTCTATCTAAACCCTTGCTGTCCCACTCTTCCTAAATTAGAAATTATGCATAGACAATCAAAGCATAATTGTAGGAAGAAAATGTTGTTACTTGATAGCTTAATAATCACATACCTGGTCTCTGTTAACAATCTCCATCTCATTCCTCCTCTGAGGCCCCTTTCTAAGTATCCATTATTGAAAACTTTTATAAAATGAATTTATTAATCCTGTAAGTCCACAGATGTTTCCACTCTCCAACAGTGTGTTTATGCTGAGAATAGTATTTATTTTCCTACGTGTTAAAATGTTATGATCCTTTCTTATTTCAATATTGAAATAAAGGTATGTCAGTTGCATTTCAGATACTAGATATACATTTCTCTATGTAATAGTTGTATCTGTCAACATCTTTAAGTTTTTGGAGATCTGTTGCATTGATTTCATAGCACAATTTCCTGTAACACATGCTAAAATAATTGATATGATGCTGGGAATCAGTGTTGCAACATTGAATTCTTTTCATCCTGAGCATTTTGACTCTATTTGAATGGGAGTTACACAGAGTCTATGAAGCCACTGTTTCCTGAGAATTTTTCCTGTCAAGCACCAGGTGTTAACATTAAACAGGAATGTCTGTGGACTTCCTAAGACTACTGACAAAGTGAAGAATTTCACATTCAGGTGTAAATACTTTCTCTGTATGACTGATTGTTTTTTGTTTTCTTTTCCTGAAAGTTCCTCATCTTCCAAATGTGATCACTTGAACTGCGAGCGGTTCAGCATGTCTTTTATGTATACTGTATATTTTAGAGCCTAGAGTCCTTTGCTGTGATTGCAACTCAGGTTTTACATCAGTATAAGACTGTCAGTTTTTGACAAATCTTTCTCCACTCTACTCCCACCTACTACTCTTCCCAATTGTCTTTCTGTCTGCTAGTCCAGCCAGTGCCTTTCCTTTCCCAGACGTCCAGTGGGGACTTCAGTCTCCTGTCTGTACTGTGTTCTATCCATTGCCCTCCCGCTTTGGGGTGGACATTCCTCACACGCACTCTATCTTTCCCTCACTTTCTTTGTGCCAGTTTGTAGGTCTTTTCTCCATTAGTCCATTTGCATTCAGACTAAGCTGCCACACCTGTGCCTCTGTAGGGTTGTGCCACCAATTGAGAGCAAGAAGATAGACCAAAGTTACCATCATCTTCGACAGCTGAATAGCAATAGCGGTAATCTCAGTTTAATTACAGCTGGGATTTTGTCCATTATAGAAAGAATCTTTTAAAAATTTGGTATTGAAATAAACAGCTAGTAACTTTGGCAGTTTTTCACAGAGATACTATGTTTATCTCTGATACATAAAGGCTGTCTCCTGTCAAATTTTATATACTGGTCCAAGGATCTTTTTACCACTCATTTGCATTCCTACGAAGCTAATTTTGTTGCCTGGCTGAACTGACTGTGCAGGATTAAAATATATTTCTGTCCTTAGACAATGTTCAAATTCAAAAGTGATGTGATTGCTTTTGATTCGAATATTTTAATTTCATTAATTTGGTGTGTCAGACCAGAATGTGGGCAGGCATATTGTGTCAATAAAGCTCACTCGGAATCAGTTCGCTTTGTGCTTTCCTTGGGGGGGGGGGGGGGAGGGAGGGGAAGTAA
>JAOEHY010044357.1:0-44994 GCA_025447955.1 Psilopsiagon aurifrons
TGGCCAGACCAAACATCACTAAGCCATAACTAAAAACATCGGTGTTATCAGCACTGTTCTCAGGCCGAAAGTCAAAAACACAGCACTGCACCAGTTACTGAGAAGGAGAAAAAATGACTGCTACTGCTGAACCCATGACACTCAGTAAGAGAGGTTTGATACTATCCTTTGCTTTAGCAGCAAATTGCAGAAGCAGTCTCTCTGCTGGGTGTACAACATGCATCTCTTCTTTAGAGCGCACTTCTGAGCTTTCACATCCAAGCTACTTCTTATTGACTATACTTTAAAACTACTTTGAAGGTTTAGCTATCTCTAGCCTTTCAGCACTGCACATAAAGCACAAGGATAAAGGCTGTCACCACCTCCATATTTTTTACTGTAGTGTGCCTTCAGCTTGAAAAATTCCATCATGATCCACTACAGCCATGTAGAAGGTTAATTTTCTGTAGCAAACTAAGCTATCCATTACCCACACTTCTCCAGGATGTCTCTTCTATCACATCTCTTTACCTTCTAGATTCATCTTCAACTTACCTACCTTTTCCTCATCCTCTTTTATGTTTAGCTCCATCCTTCACTCAGTTCATGACTGCTAAAAATTGTGGTTTTCCTATGCTGTCCCTGAGGCTGGGAGCAGGTATCTACAAGCATTCACAAAGCTGCTTTATAGCTGTTCAACTCAGAAAGTTGAAGACAGGCCACTAGCATGATAAAACTGCTGACAGTCGTTCTGATCAGTATTACTTGGCTTCCTCATAATCCTTTTGATGTGCTACTATTATCCTAGGTTTAAGGCACATGGCAAAAGGAGAGTTTTCAAGTGGGGACCTCCTAGGCCTTCCAGTGAAAATATTATTTCCTTCTTAAATATTTCAATTAAAAAACCAAATTATTCATCTTTTCAACCTTTTATACACTTTTCTGATTTACACAAATCTAAAGTCTGTAATGTTATTCTGGCATTCCTTCAACTTCAGACAAAATTGAGAACAAATGCAGTCTGGGCTCTGCCTATGGCTCTGGCATCATTCTTGAAAGCACTGCCACCTTTGAAATAGATACCACATATTTGATGTCATTTTCAGATCTTTGCTTCACTCAGTCACAACTGTCCTTGCACACAGTGGTGGAGGACCAGCTGCAGCGGAGAGTTATGGCCAGCACAGTGCAGCAGCAGGGTACAGGATTCAGTACTGTACCACTGACAGGCAGCTCTGTTTGGAAGAGAGCTCACTCTCTTTGCTTACCTTCATAGTTTTCCTCCTTTGTGATTCACAGTTTACACACAGCTGCAAAGGACATTAGTGGGAGAGATCCAGATGGAGAACTTTGCTTTGTTTTTGTGACACTAGAGTCTCCAGTTAAGTTTATTTAAGGTAATAATGTAGCCACTGATGAAGACAACCCACCAGCCACTGCCCTGTCAGTAATACAGATGCAGTGAAAAGCTCACACTTGCAGTCACTGTGCTATGAAAGGCAATTTGAATTTTTGATGCATTCTGGAACAACCACTGTGTACCAGCTAATGCATTTGCACATAGACACCACAGACAGGGGAGTGATTTTACACTGGCTTTGCAATTTGGGCTGGGCAGCCCCCCATTATCCATGGAATAACTGATGCAGACTGTCTCACAGCTGCATTCCATGTGAGTCCTGGTTTCTGATGTACATTATCCTGCTGTCCACACTTGGAAGCAGAGCAGAAAAACCTGCTCCCTGCCCACACAGAATTCTGGTTAATTTACTCCAGAACAGATCTTGGGTGTAAATCAACACATATGCAGTGCACATAATTGAAAGGGACTTGAATGAGAAAGGGAGTATGCAAAGATAATTAAACAAGTTTACCCCATTTTATTTAGATTCCTGTGCCTAATATTACAGATTAAAGAGCAGTTTCACAAGTAGTCTAATAGGAACAACTCAGTCCAAGACCTGATTTACAGTGTAAATTTTTTAACTCAGTCTAATTAATTTCTCTATGAAACAAGATCTTTCTGAGTAGTGAAAATCTTGCTAAGCTCAGACTGTGACCAAAGAAGCAGTAGATCTGTAAAAGGATAGCTGTAGGTGCAGTATGAATGGCCATTTGTAAGTCTTCAATTTAAGCAAATTTATTTGGTGTCTCTTGCATGCTATTACTTTAAACATCAAGTTTCTCACACTGGCCTAATATGTTCCTGTTTCCTTTAGGATAAATATTTCAGTTAATCACATTCAGCTCCAATTTATGGTACTAGAAATCCCACTTGTCTACCTATGATATTTTTCCCTCAGCTTTCAAGCTCACATGTACATGGCAAAATCCATACAAGGTTGCTCTCCCCATACTGTGCAGCATTCCCGCTCCTGCTAAGTATTTCCAGCAGCATGACAATCTAACTTCAGCTACTGAAGTGTTTACTTTTCATACATTCTTCTATTTTTTTTTATACATCTTAAGATATAAAAATGAAGTGCTTAGAAGATCTTAAATAGATGATTACAGGCCATTCTCCACAGCAGGCACCCCCCAGTGATCCCTAGGATCATAGCTTGGGTTGGAAGGGACCTTTACAGACTATCCAGTCCAGCCCTCCTGCAGTGAACAGGGACATCTGCAACTAGATGAGATTGCTCAGAGCCCCATCCGGCCTGACCTTGGATGTTTCCAAGGATGAGACATCTTCCACCTCTCTGGGCAACTCGTGCCAGTGTTTCACCACCCTCACTGCAAAATTTTCTTCCTTATATCTAGTTTAAATCTATTTTCTTTTATTTTAAAACCATTACTTGTTGTCCTATCACAATCTGGATCTCAATTAGAGAGCACAAGAGGGAAACAATGTATTCATCTTGCACTGCATGTGTAGGACTGGAATCAGCTTTGGTACCTTCGGCTTCTGTTTCAAAAACATGAAGATAGACAACTTCAACACCTACAATTCAAAATAAAAGCAAGCAGGATGTACGCAGCATGCAGTGAACTCTTTTTGGAGAAGAGGTGATGCTAGTCCTATGGAAAATCTTCATCTTCTGTGTAGCATGAGCTGAAAAATAATGCCTGGAACCCAGGAAACCCTTTTAATTGAACCGAAGAAGTTTTGAGGATTTTTTTCTGTTTATGGTCTGACAGACACTAGTGTCAGTCATGTACTAGAAGTGTTCAGCAATCCAAACTGCAATATTTTCAGAGTACTCATGTGACCTCAGCACTTCTCCAGTGACAGGTTTCCAACCGTGATGCACAAAATCTGACTGAAATCCATTTCAGGAATACCAGAGGCTTGTGAAGGAGGATTGGAAACAGGATGGAAACAGGGCCTTCAATTATGGTTATCCAGGGCCCTGTGAAGCTAAGGCTTGAGTATTTCCATCAAGAGAGTCCACCGATTCTGAGCAACCTCTTCCAAAATCTGCCCCTTCCTACGGCAAAGAATATTCTTCTGATATCCAGACAAAATTTCCTATGAAGCAACTTGTGCCCACTGTGTCTTGTCCTGTCTGAATACTAATGATATCCATGAAAAGAGTGCCTCCTGTCCTTTCTGTGACTACCTTTGAAGTGTTGTGAGGCTCTGGTCAGATCTTTTAGATCTCCCTAAGCCACCTTTTCCCCAAGCTCGAAAAAACCATTTCCCTCAACTTTTCTTCATTATGTCAAGTCTTTCAACCTCTGAACATCTTGGTGGCCTTCCAATGGACCCTCTCTATTTTTTCCAGAGTCTATGGTACAAGAACTGGATAAAAGTGCCAAGAAGAGTGGAATAAACACATTCCTTAACCTGCTGGGTGCAGAGAGGTAGAAGAGAGGTATCACTGCACTTGGTAGGGTCTCTCAAAGGTAAGAGGATTTTATCATGACTTCAAGTTTTTAGGGGTTTTGGGGTGTTATTTTTGATTTGTTTAAACCACAAAGGCCTTGCTATTTCAGGCTTCCCTCCCAGAAATAGTGCATGCAGCAGCTCTTGGCTAACTCAGCATTTCTGCACCACATTAGTTATTACTCCAACATGGCCAAAAATCTCAGTAGCAACACAAAATGAATGCAAAACAGTAGTTAGCGCTTCAACACAATTCAAACTTGAGGAAAAAAGATTACCTCCCTTTTTAAGTGGAATGGGTGCTTATATTCTTACAGTACTGCTGAAGATTTGTGCTGATGGGGGGTTACCAGGAGAGGAGAGCACCTATTCAGAGCGCCGTTCCCGTCCACCTGCACTGCCACTGAAGGATAAAACTGTGGGTTTCAGTGTTACTTGGTTACTTTCACTGAAAGGAGCTGGGGTTTGCTCAACAGCTATTGAGTACATTCCTCAGATTCTTCTCTTCTGTGCTTTGGAAGTCAGGATTGCAAGTCACTGCTGAAAGCACAGGAAGTTAAAAATCACCTTCTTCAGCCCCCTGTCACCTCAGGGTACTTCTGTGATAAACTGACCCTGGCTTGAAGAATGGCACAGCTTTTATAGCCCCATCACAAAACAATTTACAAAATAATGTATTACTGTCCTTACCCTATCCTCAGCAGGCACTGCTAAGTTTTTGACTAGCCATGCCCATTCACAGAAGTACAAGTTGTGTCCCTGGTAATAAGACAGCCCAACTGTCACAGGGGCCAAGTGCTCCTCTGGTGCTCACTGAAAGCATGTGGCTTAAAAAGACAGCATGGTGCATGTTACCCACTGAAATTAAACAAATGCTTTCCACTGACTTTAAAGGGAGAAAGGTTTAGAAATACATTTTCAATACTCACCTCCCCACTTAGAACATTAATTAAACCTCCCAGGGGAATTTAAAATTCAAATCTGGGCAGCCAGGGCACAACTTTATCCTGCACTGTTTCAGTGCAAAATCCCAGATGATTAAAATGTTTCAGAGCAATTGTGATCCACATGAAAGACATTTTAAAGTATTTACCCTATATTAAATATTTAACCATACTGGAAATGAAAGAAAGTTAAAATGTTTACATGCAAATTCTGTAAGAGAATAAATCCTATTTAGGGTCAGTTGCTCTCATAGTCTGTGGGGCAACAGGCTGGTCACCACCTGTGATTCAATCCCTGCCTCAAGTGTGACAGGTTGATTTCAGGCAGCACCTCAGTAACATCCAAAGTCCCAGGAAAAAGCCATCCTCCACTGCTTGCTGAAACCAGCTTTGGTCTGTACAGCTTCAAACTCACATTTCAGAAGCCTGTAACAGAGGAAGAGGGCCCCAAGTGTTCTATATGAAAAGTCAACTATCAAGCAACAAGGCACTAACTTTCATATCAGGTGAGAGACCACAGAGGAGGACTGGGCTCCAAGAGAAGACAATATTAAACCAGGCCGGGAAACAAAAGGCAGGTTCCTCCTGCCTCCTTCTTGAGTCAGGCACCATCCTCCCAGAGCTTTCCAAGTGAGGAAACCTTTTCACTTTATAGCCTGCAACATATATTTTTTTCCTCTCCAATTTTGCTTCCAACTACATATTTTTGTAGGACTTCTGCCCTTACCTATATAAATACTGGCTGTAATTATCCTAGTGAATATTTGCTTCTGATTTTCTTGTAGCTACTAAAAAAAGAAACCTAAAAAGGAAAAAATCCTGAAAACCTTTTTTTTTTTTTTTTTTGCGTTCATTTAAAGGTATTCAGTACAAAATTAGACGAAAGTGTTCAAGTTTTTTTCCAAGCAAGTTTTTAACCAGAAAGTCACAAGAAATTATGAGAGCACTGCTAAAGGTCAGCATGCTATAACTGAATTCCACCCTGTTAAATTACTGCTATATTATGCTTCCAAGAAAATCTGTATTCAACATCTGTTTTCTTTACAGGAGATGATTAGGAACAGACAGGCCGAGTCATACCCTCATTCTGCACTTACCTCAGGATTTGAAAGGACGAATCTGTCCTTCCCTATACAGAGGACTAGATTAAAACCTGGCCTTGTTGGACTTGTTCACTACTGTGATGTTTTCAAGTTCCTTTGGAGTCAGACATTACTGAAAAATCAGTACTGAAGAGGAAAACAGGAAGGCGAGCTGGAGACGAGCTGGCTCTGCTTCTCATCATTTACACTTGCTGCTGTTCAGGCTAATTTTTTATCAAGTCAGAGCAGATTTCTCTCTATGACATAGTTGGCAAAAAACTTCTCCAAAAAATCAGTGGCTGATAGTCAGAGTAGGAATCAGTGTGGATCCCAACATCCTGCTACTTCTGATGAGGTCAAACCCTGGAACAGACCTGAACATTGCAAAGAGCTCTGCAACTGAACTTATGAAAAGCAACTGTTATTCTCAAGCATGTACTAAAACAAGTGTTTTTCAACACCACTGTTTTGTTTTTTTGTGAGATCAACACACAAAATATGGAGACATCTGGACATTTCAAGATCAGTATGGGAATAGATACAAATGTCACAGAAAGCAGTGTCCAGCTCTGCAGAAGGATGGGCCCCTTTGGACACAATATGAAACAACTAAACCAGAAGCTTCACACCTTTCTCGCACCACTGCTGTTACTTCCATCTTCTCCTGTTCCTCCTCTCTCACCATTTCTATCCCTCTTCCTAATCCTGACACATATGCAATGCAAAGACTAAGAGGAAAATGGAATCTTATGGCTGGGGTGAAAACTTTGAGACCGTTCAACTGAGTTGTCGTTACCTACATATTTGATGCCACAGAGCTGTGTTTTCATGAACCCAAATCCCAGGACTTACAGAATAAAAGGGAAAAAAATGAGCATGAGTGTGCCTGGAGCAACAAAGTGATTGCGAATTTGGGGAAACACCCTACCTATGTTTTACTGTACCTCCAGATGCTCTTCCATCCTAGACCCAAGAAAGTAGTACCCGTCATAGAAGCCTGGCCAACAAGCTGTGGAGACACCTTCTCAAATATCTGGCTTTAAAGACTGATGAAATTACACAGTGCAATAAAGATAAAAACAAAAAAGGAATATCCAAACAGATCATCATGGCCATCCAAAGTGTAACACTGCTTTTTTGTTGAACAGTTTTCAGAAGACCATGTTGACTGTTTCCCTTATTCTTTGCACATCATGAACATCACATTGCTACAAAGAAGACAATTCTAAAACAAAAGATCTACTGGAGGGTTAGTATAGGAAGAAGTTAAGCTTACTGTGAGGTTGGGTTTTTTTTTAATGGCTTATTTTGCCTTTGAGTTATTTGTGACCTTGAAAAATATCTCTGTACCTCAGTTTACTCACACGCAGGATATTTCCTTAACCCCACCAATGGCTATATAGTTTATATCCAAGAATGTTTTTTGTGATGCTGACCAGTGCAGTTGAACTATTGACACTTTGAACCTGCATCAATGATCCTGCAGTGTTCAGGATAAAAAAACATAAATGGTAAAGAATTGAGGTAGCATGGAATAGAGGGGGAACGGGTAGACTATAAGAAAACTGGTATGGTATCATTTGACAGATAAGGGAGAGGATACAAAGCAGAACTAAGAAAAGAGCAGGGAAGAGAAGGAAAGAAGAAAGAATTATGAAATGGCACTTCAAAGACATGTGAGATAAAGGGCTACCCACAAATGCACATTCCCATCAGGATGGGTCTTGGATTATATTTTTCAGTGACAGGGATTGTTGAAAATTAAGAGCAGAGTCTGCAAATTCAGCTACAACTACTCTATTTCATTAAGTACCTGCTAAATGAGAGATTATTCTACTCAAAGGTGCCTGTAGGTTTCACACTGCACACGTTGACTAGATATAAAACAGCCTTCCCAAGGGCCTGAAACTTCCTATTAAATTTGCATTGTTTTGTATGATACCTTGCTTTGTTTCTTCCTAGAATGGAAAAGAGGTTTGAACCACCTCCTCCTAAGTAGAACTAACATTTTCGATGCAAAAAAGGTGCTGCCATTTCACTATTTCTTCCAGGCGAAAATACAAATGAGATGTCACATTATGAGGCTTTAAATGTAAGCGCCACTCATTTCCCTCCTATAGCTGTTTTTAATCTAAGTCATGAGGTTGTCTGCAGTAACAGATCTCAAACAAAGCATAAAGGCAAACTGAAGACATAAGCTCTATATTTTGAGTTTTAAAAGTGTGGACAAGACACAGTGCCACAACAGTATACAGAAACAAGAACTTTCAGAAGCAGACAAGCATGAGGGCCCCTAGGATGAGCCAATCAAACCTCTCACATTTGATGACAGGCCCCTTACTCAAATCCTGTGGCAGCAATAAGTTATTGACATTGCACTGACCATAGAAGCTCCTTCTGAAGGGAGCATTGATGTATTTTGACAGATTTCTAACAGACAAGTGTTTGCATTATCAATAGGAAAATTGCAGCTTTGATGAGTAGAAAGCTTGACCCATCCTTTGATCCCTTTGAGGCAGAGCTGAAGCAGGTTGGGAAAGCAGTATGCAGAAGCACAATGTTAGTTAGACCTGTTGTTTGGAGAAAGCTAAGTGTAACGCCATTGATAGGATCTCACTTCTTTCATATTATGGTAAAGAAGTTGAAATTCATGACCTTTGAAGAGAAATACATCTGGAGACTTGTTATTCTCACAGAGATGGAACAATTACAAGGAATCGCCTCTTCCTTTATCCCTCAAGGAAGTTTCAAGCTTAGTTAACAACATCAGTTATTTCTATAGCAACAGACAGATATAAACACAGGATTATAACCTTCAACAAGGGATCAAAAAAAGGAAGAAATAGAACTTGAAGGGAGAAATGCCTGGAAAAGCTGCAAACATGCAGAAAGTTACTAATTTTCTTTAAAATGCATATTTCTTCCTGCTCCTTGCAGGACTCCTACAGACATTGAATCTTTTTTGCAAGACTTTCATTTCAAAGGAGGAAAAAGACAGAAGACTCTACATTATTTTTGCTACAGGCATAATGGAGTCAATCAAGTAGCTGGGATGGCTGACACTTGGGACAGGGTGTGATGGGATACCTTGCCTGGGGTGCTTTACAGCTCAAAATTTGCACTGTAAAGCATGTACTTTTATTCTACAAATGTTGCTAGAGAGATGGGATTTCAGGCACATATGTACAAATAAATTTAAAATTCCCACATACACTTATGTACACCAAATGGAGATAAGCAGGTAATTCTGGTGCTGTCAAAAACTGATGTTTGAGAGAAAGCAGAGATGATACCTATTAAAGTGAGCCAAATAACCACTCACTTTCATCAACAAAGCTATTTGCACCACTCCCAAATGTGATCAAGCTCTACTAACACAAGAGCAGCACATCCTTTGCTGCTTGTTCCAGTGACAATCACTGCACGAAGCACCACAAAGTGATGAGCTGAGCCCTGTATAAAAAGCAGGTATTTCATCTCCTATTTTTAACTTCCATTTTCACTGTCAGGATCAACCAACCCCTTTTGTCATGAGGAAACAAGTGCACAGCTGTCCAAGAGGGTGCCCAAAGGCTCATCTCCATCACAGCCTGGCCAGGGAACACACCAAGGCCATTTCAGGAGAGCTAACCCCAGCCGCAGCAGCCCGAGTCAAACATAGGGCCAGGGCTCCGTTGTTGCTCAGGCAGATTCATTTGGAGCTGGTTTGGGTGTGTCTGCAGAAGCTGCAGTTACTCCTTTGAATTGCCCTGCAGCGGCCATTTCCCAGGAACATCTGTCTCCTTGGGTCAAAGCCAAAGGAGGAAAAGTTGCTTTGGTGGTGTTTTCTTTTAATCACCACCCTCATCCCAGACACATGCTTCTACATGAGAGAGAAAGTAAGAAAGGGAAAGCCTAACTTTTGCAGGGACTAGCAACAGGTCTGAGGCACTACCCAATTAGCAAAAAGATCTGACATAAGGCAAGTGCGTGGGAAGCTCCCTGCAAATTATACACAAGCCAGGCCATAAAGAAATCTTTGAGTCCTCATAGTTAATCCACACTGAGAGAGTTAGGGTCATTCATCCTGGGCCATAAGCAATGAGATCAGGAAGGGCCTTCATTCATAGAGATAGGAAGGAGAAGATGCACAGACCAACTGAAGAGCAATGCAGGAACATCCGCTGCTGGGCAGAGGTCTGACCCTAGCACCAGACAGTTTGTCAGGAAGCCAATAACAATGATAGCAATGAAATAATTGGGCAATATTGCCTAGCATTAGAAGTGAAAGGAAAAACCATTAAGCATGTTCTGAAGCTTAAAGTAACTATTTACTTTCAAAGCAGGGAAGGATTGAAAGCAGCACATAGTGCAGACAAGCCTAAAGGCAGGAAGTTTTTTGCATCTTTCAGCATCTTTTGCCAAGAGAGATGCTGTGCCTCATTATTCACTGGTAATATCTCAGGCCCCAGAGCACCTTTTTGCTTTGAAAAAGCCTCAGTGGAAGTTCTCATTTTGCTGTCCAGGTGCAAAAGTGGCCTTTTGGAAGTCAGATGCAAAAGCCCTGTACAATCTCATCCCTAAGTCACCTGCTGATGCAGTGACACCAAATAGTCAGGCAGAGCAGACCAGCAGAGCCCAGAGTCATCACTAACTGAACAATGCCAATTCCTTGTATGCCTTGAATTACTACCATCACTTATAAAGCTATAAAAACTAAACTACTGTTTCGCACATAAATAATTCACTCAGGGACTGACTTACTGTACAACTGTCAATGTATTTACAGTGCTCATGTGCTTCCCCTGTTGAAACAATTTCAGTTGCCAGTAAGGAAGGACATGAGAAAGGATGACTGTTTTCCAAAGTGGTAGCTGTCATAACATTTAACCTTTTCTCTACTCTTCCACTGACATGCACCCCACCCCACTGCTGGTTCCCACACCCCAGATATGAAATCAGATAAGAAGGTCCTCTGCTCCCGGCTTCCTGATGGTGAGTCACTGCTCTGAGTCAGCCTTTGTGTTCTAAGGAACCTGGAAGGCTTTGAAGCCCACTGTTGATTCTGGCAAAGCCACCTCTTGCTTTGAGTGTAAAACAATTTACAAACATCATTTTTGGACGGAAAATAGGCACTGAGATGAAAACAGAAATGACCAAAGATTTTCTTGTACTGGAGTCACTGCACAGCAGCAGCAGAACCTCTCTGTCCTGGGGCACAGATGCAATGAAATGACAGAACCACAAAATACTTAGGACCTGAGGATTCAGACAGGATTTATTCACAGCTCCTGACTATTTTATGTACAAAAGCTACCACTATTTATGACTTTGGATATAATCACCTCTGAAGCAACTGGTCACCTTTTCAGTGATGACCAGGAAAGGTGTCTTCACCTGCTAGGTCACTGATCGTATGTATAGTCAGGTGAGTTGAAGTTAAATAGTACCAATTCCAGTCCTGACATTGGTAAGCAAACCCAGACCACTCTTTTCAGATGCTCAAATATTAAGCAGCTTAGCACAACGAGATCCAGACAGGAGAAATGTCTTTTGATAAAGAACAGTTTTCTCCATCTCCGTTGAGACATGCCAGTAACAAGGGAAACTGGCAAATCCGCCTCTCAAGAATCCATGCCTGTCTCTGCCTAGTCCTTCTCTGTCTCCGCAGATCAGCACTTTGTATATATAGAGAAAAAAGTCTCGTCATTCTTGGCACAGAAAAACTCTCATATTTCTATTAGAATGTTTAAACATTACATCAGCTGCTCATCTCAAACATTCAGCTGCATCATCCACTTCTGTGCTTACTTCTGTATCTGTTCTATAAAACCTTTAATTGAATTAATTATGCTTTAATATGTATATTTTAATTTCCTTTTGCAATCATATTTCAAACATCTTTTGATCTCATATTGCAATTCCAATCTACACTCCTTCCCTTCATGTCTGTTTGGTAAACACCTTTGCTTGGGCCAGATTCATTAGCATTTTAATTATTTTCTCACTCCAGGACTTCTCTGCCATCCCTTCTTCCTACAGTCTGGCAAATTAGGCCATTTCTAGATTAAGCCCTAAATTTACTAAAAAGTCTTAAAGCATAAGTGTGACAGCATAAAATAAAGAGGGAACGTTATCTGTAAAAAGTACAATTAGTTGTTACACTTCCTTTCGGAGTGTAACTATTGTTAAAGAAATTATTTCAAGGAAATTGGTTTTAATATTCTTTAATAGGCATTTTGCATGATAAAGCAAAAAACTTGAAACATACCAAAGCACGTGAAAGAGCAATTAAAGTGTCAGTTGTAACAGCATTTTGTTAAAGGTTGCTTGAATGAGTGTTGTGAAAGGGAAATCCTGATGTACTAAAACTTAGCACATATTTTAACCTTAATATTTGTCTTGAGTTTGAGAGTGGAAAATAGCTTCAGTGCTCTTCTCCCTACACACCTCTGTCAAAGAGTTTCTTTAAAAACAAATTGTAAAAAACCATAACACTACAGAGCACTTTTTAATATTTTCTTTTTCAATTCTGAATGTTTTGGGGTTTGTTTTTGGTTTAATCTGGCTACTTTTTAAAATGGCTACACACCTTAAAAACCCAATGTAAAACGTTTCAGCTAATCAGAGATGTCTTTTTTTGCCTCCCCCAAGGATGGTCAGCCAATCTATGTAAAAAAAAACCAGTTTGCTCAGCTCTGCACATAAACAACCACAACAATTTACCATGTATCAGATCCTGAAAATACAGGTGAATGTTTCTTAGCCTGTTTTAGCCACAAAGCAAGAAAAAAATAGCTTCCCTCTTTTATTCCTGTCTAGACATCATGGATTTGTGGCTGTGATGTAGTTAAAGCATACATGTGGATCATCTATCAAGTGATTGTCTGATCCCTTCTTTGTATCACTACATACATAGCACCATCACTAAACTATACTACAGAAAGTAAGTCCACTATTAATGCTGAACCTGTAAAAAATCGCAAGCATTCTTAGCACAGTCTGTCTCATTCAATAATTTAGCACTCACTGCTTACTCAAGGTAAAGCATATGTGGGAATATCAGTGTTTGCAACACTTTTAGGCTTTATTTTCATTGACAAAAAAGACATGTTTCACCATGGTAAGAAAAGAATGGGTATTAAACCCCTAGAGTTCTTCTATAGAAGAGTGGAGACAAAGCCCTTTGTTTTCAGAGCAGGTGAAATCAAGGCTACAGGAGAAACAAGGATCAGTCCTACTGATGGCATGCTAGAAGCTTCCAATGCTTTTACTTCTCTTTGGGTTTCATAAGGTCTATAGGCAACATTCATCCCATGAAGGGCAGAAGCAGCAGCAGTTCACGCCTTAGAAATGGCTCCATTATACCACTTTACTACCTTTGCTGATAAATTTGCTTAGAATCTAAGTTGCTATTGTAGCTGAATTCACTTTCAGACTAAAGACAGGTCACTCATATTTGGATTAATCAAAACTAACTTCTTATGGGAATTACTTATCAACATTAAAACACATGCATTGTACAACTGGTTTCCCCAGGCAGACAATCTTTTAGCTTGCTATCTTGATTCTTATCCAGGAGGACTATTTTCCTAGTGGGAAACTTTCTCACATGCATTCAAAATACACCCGCTTGCCTCACTGCCGGTATTGTGAGAGCAGTGTGGACATTGCATCACCTTTGTATCCTCTCAAAACATTAGCAGGTATCTTGGCCTGGTCTAGCTGAATCCCGTGGGGATAAACAAACAGAGCAGGATCTGCTATTACAGATCTAGGGCTGTAACCACTCCCACAAATGATTGCAAGCAGAAATCCTGTTCTTCTGCAGTCCCGTTCCAATTTATTTGCTTAAAATACTGCAAATTACTCCCTGTAAGAAAAATGATGGAGGGCAGCAAACTGCATGAAAGACAATCCCTTAAGGTCCTCAGAGCTATTTGACTATGGCATCCATTTGGGCATTTCCAAATTCAAACCCATAACCACGTTCCAGGAAAAGTATTCTTTTCTTTCATCAGCTTATAGTGAATTGCAATTTAAACGTATGCTTAGCAGTGTTAAATATATTTCCAGGTATATATTAAACTCACTACAGTGAATTATCTGAAAATTACGCATGTGATTTGATTAACATCTTCAGTATAACATATATCCAAAGACAAATATAAAGCAGTTTTCTACTGAACAGCCATCAACTAGGGCTTCTTTCAGTCAGGTAATGATATTACAATTCTGCCCCTTCCTACCAATAATTTCTCCAATTTATATGTTCCTGGGAAATACTCCCACTGGAAATGGAAGAGTGAGAGTGAGTAGTGAAGGAGAGCAACAGCGTATCTTTGCTCAAACCAGCAACGTCCCCCCGCAGGAGGTATGACCTTTACAATTTAATTGCGGAAGAGTATGGGAGCCATGTGGGCTTGGCATACAAACAGCTTTCAGATTAATTTGGTAGCTATTCATAGACTGAAATAGGATGTGAAAACAACACAAAAGTGACCAGAAGAAATACAACATTACTTCCCAAAACTAGCAAGCTCTTTCCAGTTTGGCCTACTAAGTCCAATTCTGCTTTCGTAGTGCTCTATGCAAGTTGCAAAATCTGCTCCAGACTCAGCATATCTGATTTCACACCTATAAATGTAGGGCAGCGATATCAGGTATCTGTCCTACTTCAGTAATTCCACCTAACTCCAAAAGGCTTATTTGGAGCTTATATTTTCGTTATACAAACAGGGCAAACAAACTCAGCAGGATACTGACACTTCTATTTATGAAAATAACCCACTGAGAACTAGTATATGGTACAACACATCATCATGATATATATCTGGATTTAATCTGAAAACAGTGACAGGCTGTTAATGTAATTGGGCTGTTAAAGCCTAACAACTATGATTCTAATGTTAGGTTTTGATACACAGAGTGGCGAAAAGGATGGAAACAGTAAAGAAAGACTATTCAAAGAATAGGGAAAAGAACCAGAACAGAGAAGGAAAAATTACAGTGGAAGGGAAAAATACCAAAACTGGAAGCTGTCCCAAGAAAAAAAAAATAAAAATTCCTTAATGACAATGAATGTAAGGATGAGCTAGTAAGCAACACAAACAAAAATGAAGTGATTCTTCTTGTAGGTTTGGGATTCTCACACTTCTGCCTAAGAACAGATGTTGGTCTTCAGAGCCCCAGGGCCACCTAAGTGACTGTAAGCCTTTGAGACCAAAATTCCCATTGAATACTTGCATTTAACTACTAAGCATACCTCAAAACTCAAAGTCTTCTCAGTGTTACCCCTT
This sequence comes from Psilopsiagon aurifrons, assembly GCA_025447955.1. NCBI lineage: Eukaryota > Metazoa > Chordata > Aves > Psittaciformes > Psittacidae > Psilopsiagon > Psilopsiagon aurifrons. The sequence continues at coordinate 15,113 of JAOEHY010044357.1, forward strand.
GGGAAACCTACTTCATGCCTAGCCTTCATCAGAGTACTGTACATTTTACACATCTAATGTAAAGTACTTCAATAGATGGAAATACTTAAATAGCTTTGAAAAAATGAGAAGAATTCCCTACACCACAGGCAGAGAAAGCAGTTGCTTCTGTAGGAGAGGAATGTTGCCTTGTCCCAGAACACCTATGCACTCTCAGCCTGGCCCTTGGGATCCCTGCAACACAGAGCGAAGGCAAGCCTGGATGGATAAAGGAGATGCACTTAAAAAGGTCAGATATATGCTTTGCCCAGCTCTTTCCGTTTCCCTGCAGGAAGATCTACAATTAGTATAGAAAATACCTTAGTTTATACTTTTACATACTCCAAGTGATTTTTCAGACTGTGGCTAGCATTGTCTGAAGATGCTGCCTACCTCACACACTTCAGAAATTTCACAGGATTCTCATGCTAACTAGGATCTCTTCCAAGTTGCCAAAGCATCTGCATCAAGGGACTTCCCCAGTGCCAATGAGCAACTTAAAACCATTGCGTAATACTGATGTGTAGCTGGCACCTTTACGGTTTTCATGGCTTTTGCACCAAGATGTCAGTAATCCCCTTTTGTGGCCAGAGTCCATAAGCTATGGGTGTCATTAAAGCTATAGTAATTATTAGCAACAGGATTTGGCATAGATTCTTAATTTGCTGTGGGAAGGTAAGACCTAACAAAAAACATTCTTCTGCAGCAATATATGAGTTTCATATCTTAAAAGAAAACAAGATTTGAGACCTACACCCATTTGTTCATAATTTTCCCTCCATTATTTGCTGCATTTTATTGTTCATAAACAATAGAGATGTTTACAAATATTTTTTTTATGAAACCACTTTGTGATAAAAATAACTCCTTTCACAATTCACACGGAGGTGCAGCAGGATTATTGCTCCTCCTTCCAAACAAATTTGCAGGTCTTGGTGACCATCTATGTTTTCCTTCCCCTAAACACTGACACAGAGGGAGATGACAGAGGTGAAGAAGTGATACTACTGCTTTGTATGCACACACAGCAAAAAATAAAAAGTAGGCTGTTTGATGTTGAGGGTGAATTGAATTGATCCAGGAGTTCCTTTCCATCACTAGTATTTATGACAAGCAGCACATATTATTGACCAGTGAACATGCAATAATAAGAATGTAATTAGCTTTCACTGAAACAATTACCTCGTCGTCATTTCCAATCCAAGTTCAGGAAGCAGCACAGAGTCAGAAGGGCAAAATGCTATAATTAAGAGGCACAGCTCACTGCTAGAGCTGCATTAACCCTCTTTAGGTACATTTTCAGGTACAACATGCAGTCAAATGTAGCCCACAGCAGAACCCAGAGAAAGACTACATTTCTACACTCATTAAGATGTCTGAAGTTACTCATTAAATCCTGACAGAGTCCAGTGGTGTGAACTACTCTCGTGCCTCAGAATCAGATTCTGTTTACTGGGATCATAACACCACACTGAAAGCAAGCTGCAGGTTTTATAGATGATGGAGAAGCTCCTTCATCATTTTTTCAGCTCGAACTTCACACTGGAAAAAGCTGCTATCCAGTCTCCTCTCATGCATATATGGGACAACCTAGGACTATGAGCAACTATCTCCAACAACTGGCACTGTGGAGGTCAGTTCAGTTCCGAGGCAAATAAATGCTGCTATGCTTTCCTATTAAGAATTTCTCTGTCATCTTCCCTGAATATGGCTCCCAAGGAGCCATCCCTGGATAATCTATCTTTAAATGTTTTAACAGAAAGTTATTCTGGCTTGGTATACTTGGTGGGGAGAAACCATATCCTTAATTGCTATAACCGTATTAATGATCAATGACATATCAGTGTACCAGGGCTAGATAAGATTATACTAACTACCTGAAACTTATTTTGAAGAGGGAACAGGTTAAAATTGTTCTGAGAAAATAATTTCTTGGGGCTGACTGAAGAGAAACATTAACAACATTCAATAAATAAAAAAAATTATCTTAGGCCATAGCATACCTTTTATTTACAGTAATTGTGTTGCGAGGTCATGAGCAGGGGAACCAACAGGTTCGGCACAAAAGAGGCTATGCATTAAGCACAGGAGAGGACAGGGAAGCGCCTTTGAAACTCCTCATTCAGCAGTGAGAGCACTGACTCACCACATGGGGAAATGCAGAGTCCAAAACCTTCTTTTCCAGATTCCAGATTCAGACACCTTGTACCACCAGGAAGGTGTATGCTACAAAGAGGTAGCCAAAAGCCCATTCCCTTAGTCTGCATGTGCTCCTCCATGGGCACTTTCATCTGTCAGCCAGGGACCCAGCTACCTTGGCAGGGTGCACACAAAGGCCAGTTCTAGTCCCACATGAATCAATCACCAAACCTTGACAATTTTTTGAAACAACAACAAAAGATCCTCCCAAACCCCTTCTAAATCCCTGTTTTCCCACCTGTTTTCACCTATTCAGAGGAGCACACTAGTGACCGCTCTTTGTAAAGTCATAGGATGAAATCATGATTGAAGGGTTAGAGTTTCTAACTTCCCCCTTTTCACCACAGAGCCTGAGTCCTCATTGTTTTAAATTAGAGGAGAGATTAGTACTAACTGTGTTTAGCCTCTTATCTCTGCTCAGCAAAGTTAGTTAAATAATATTGCAGGAAATGAGTTCAAGTGAAAATAACCACCCTTTTTTTGCAGCATTAAATGCCGAAGAAAGATTCTGGTTTGGCTGTTCTGGCATCTTACTCTTACTCAGAACAGACATGGCACAGACAGTAAAAGGCAAAAAATAAAAAATTGAGCCATACTACAGAAGGACCAGCCCAGGGTTAAAATTGTTTTCATGCCTAATAAATCCCTACTGCTCTGTAAAACTACCGACGCAGGTGTCATTTATGATAGTAGCAATTTTTATGGTGGTGCTAGTGTACTAGCATCACAGTGAAAGAGATCACAGATACATAATTTAGAGGCAGAAGTATTATTTCACAGGAATATTAATTACAATATGAAGAAAATAAGTGATCTAAAAAGAATGGCGATATTCATGACACAAATAGATCTGTACCAGAGGGAAGATCCCTGGGTGTTTCAGGATGTATGACTAAGTGGTTAAGATACAAGAAACGGCAGCTATAGGGAGCACAATGTGAGCGCTCAGTGCCATTGTTTTTGAAATTAATGTTTATCAGTTTTCCATGAATCACCAACTGCACTTTAAATACCAGTGCCTGTATTCTTCAAGAGACTATAAATACACCCAGTTTATTTGGCTGTCTGGAGAAAAGCTATGAAAAGAGTGACATTTGTTCTCAATATATAGCAATGATGAAGAGTTGTCACAGGACTCAAAGAACACAATTTTTCTTGATGTGAATGACAATACTTCAGTAAACTGTCACATCCCTTTTTGATGGAGGATAGCCTTATCAGTCTGTTTGGTAATAACACTCCTGAAAGTTGCTTTGACTAGTCTTTTTTCCTTCTAATGACTCCAGCATACAGTGCATCATGCTGGTTTTATTGGTTTGTGCTTTATATCACTTGATTTCCTCCCAAGCTCAATGTGATCACCAGACCAACATTGTTGGAAGTTTAAACCTGTACACATACATTTCAGTTAGTGGCATTATAAACCCTTTTGCAGGTATTCACAAGTATTAGTTGCTGTGTGCATTAGTTATGCTTACAGCAGGGAAACGTTTTCCTCTGAGTGAGAAGAGTCAAGCTGCTTGTCTACTATAACTAAGAAGGACCAAGCAAGTTCCTAATCCTTCCCTATGCCACTTTCTCACAGAGAGAAAGTGTGGGGAGTCAAACTACTGAGCAGCATAAACATGCAGAGGAGCTGCAGGATAGCAGACCTCTGTCTTGATCTCCAGGATCACTCACTTTCTTCCAGACTTCAAAGACAATGTAAAAATATTAAGCTTTGATCTCAGCAAAGATGCCTTTCACTTGCTCCACACATCAACCTCAATGCATTCAAAGTTGTCCAAGAAGTAATTTGGACTAACATATCTTTATCAAACACTTAAACAGAAAACAAATGAGTCCATGCACAAAAGAGCACAGTCAAGGAACCTGTGCATTTCAGTCCTCATGACAGGAAAAATTAAGAGCTCAGAAGAATAGACAGAAGGCTGCATTTGTAGTGTTATCTGAGGTCTACTGATAAATTTGTCTTTCTAAGCACAGTTAAGAGAAATATGATGTGAAATATATAATCTAGTTTTATCTTAAAGACAGGACAAAGTCAGTTCTTTCACCTTCCTTCCTGCTTCGTAAACAGCCCTCTATCCACTCATTTGTCATGTTTCTAACATGTTAGTTTTAGCCTTTCAATTCACAGGGATTTGCACAAGCTCCTTTAACTTCCTACCCGCATAACTCCATGCCCTGAGATTTCACTTGAATTTCAGCTTCACAGTAGCCAGAATTGCAATGTTTTCAGCATCCTTCCTATAGAGTATCATTTCAAAAGAGTACATTTTGATTCTTTGAAGTGACCCTTAAAATGTTTCGCTACTCAACCTGGCATATCATAGAGCAGATCAATAATAGCACTGCAGTGCAATTGTTTGATTCAGGTCAGATCCTCAGAAACCTGGAAGATACTTTGAACAGTGATAAAAGAATGCTTTATCAGCCTGTCCTCAATGTGCTATACCAAGCTTGCTTGGAGGAGACAGGCACTGGACTCTGGGTAGAAATGAATAAGGAATTACAAGAAAACCATGCTGAATTTTACAGGTTTTTCTACCATGGATCAATACAGCTTCCAAGAAATCAAAAGTTTTGAAGGAAAAGCAACATACTGTGTGCATACCTCTGAAAAAAGTCAGGTGGTAGTTGTGTAATACACGTACCTAGAGGGCTCAAAGGAAAAAAATCAAAATAAGTATTTGTACATTTCCTTTTAGAGGAATTGCTTGATGGGGCAAAATAAGTTCTTAAATATTCTATTAGGTATTTGGTACCAAGTTTTTTGGAGAGTGGTGGCATTTGTAATAAGACTGGTAACATAACAGTACAATTGGTGTCAGTAGTTAACCCATGTAGATTAGAGATGGACTGCCTGAGCACAGACCAAGTGCCAGCGCCTGTAGGCAGCTATCCCTGTTCCAAGAGATGAAGCACACAGATATGACTCCCTCCTGCTGTGACTGTGGGAAAGTTGTGGGGCTTCTCCATTAGTCAGCACAAGTGGACCTTATTTTTCTCATTAATTGCACCAGCAGGGTATAAAATAAACAGCTGCCTCAGAGGAAAGAGGAGTGAGAAGGGATAATATGAAAGGAAAGTCCAGTGTAATTAATTAAATGTAATGAACAAAGTGGTTCTGGTTTAGCCTGTTCATTCTCTTGCTGATATTTGTGAACAGAAGCAATAGAAATAACCTTAGCATGCATCCAGCCACTGAAGGACTGGTGAACTCTAGTACTAATTTCCAAGGCACGCATTTGCCATGTATGAATAATAACTGCACATTCCTGTCCTAGAGCACCGCAGCCGCAAACAGCCTTTTTCAAGGAGTTCCCCAGCCTAAGACAGGGACACAGATTCTGGCTGAGTAGGGGTGTGCAGTCGCAGTCACTGAAGAGAAACACCCAAATACAGACCCAAGGAAAAGGGAAGAACCTTCTTTCAGTGACCTGATGTATCAGGAATATATTTTTCACAATTCAGACAAGAGAACATTTGGTGTCTGAAAACATGGCTGAAACAGAGATTAAAGGAACTGAAATACCCTCTTACCTTTGTTGTTTCTTTTCTTCCCCTTTCTTCAGCTGTTCTAATACAAGAGGAAATGGCAGGTTCTGCTGTGCATACATACATGCTTTTACAAACAGTGATAAAATCCAGGCCCCTCACCCTCCATGCAAGGATTTTTTTCTTTTTTAAAATGAAAACTTCTAAAAGAAATCTCAATGGGAAATAAAAAAAATGGGGACAACTTACATCTGAAAGACCAAATGCCATTGTGAAGTATTTTGTTGATGGAATTACCACAGGGACTTAAAAAAGAGGTCTCCGAATGAATTTAAGGGTATTAGACATCCAAATTATAATAAAATGCAAGGGTGCTTGAGCTTTCTAAGAACCACATCATAAGTATGCAATTCAAGCCCAAAGTGCAAGCTGCATGCCCGTAAAGTGGATTAATTTAGGAAACTAAATTGTAAAACTGTTTTCCACCTTATGTTTTACTTCCAAAGCGTTGGAGAGGTACAACATTTCTCCCAGGGAAAGTGTTGCCCAGTGCAAAAGCAGAAAACCGTAAGGGCTGGAAAGCAGCACCCCAGCATCACTGGAGAAAAGGACAATAGCCTCTGGCTGTGTTTAAATAGTGCCCCAGGCAGGCACATGTGGGGTCACAAAGGGACTGATCGAAGTTGTTAAGGTGGAGCAGAGGCTGTAGCAAGCATGCTGTCTGTTTGGAAGATTACACTTTCAGCTTTCATCTTTCCAGCTTTTGACAGTATTTTCCTTGCTAATGCAGATGAGGGATGCTGATTTCAGTACCATGGCAATAAATGTCACAAAGAGGGAAACTTTCAAATAGGTTTTAGAAACATGGATCTCACTACTTGTCAGTGAAAGTTGTACTCTTAAATACACCCCTTAGATACATCCCTAAATCTCATTCAGAGTGGAATAGATTCTGGAGAGGGGGATGAGAGGACAGGCACTGTTCCTTTTCCCAGTGAAGTCCCTCTGTCCTATCCCCAGCACCTCCAAATACCATGACAAGCTGCAATTGAATGATTTGAACCAAAATGAGTGGACAGCAATAGGCCACATATTAGTATGGTCATAGGAGCCAGAGAGCACTACAATGAAAAGGCAGAAGAATCAGAAGGGAGTAATTAAAGTAGGGAGGAGAAAACCTTCCCCCATGGGAACTAATAATCTGTGTGCTACAAAACAGCCTTGTGCTGCACTTGTCTTTGGCTTTCATCCTGCAATCAGGCCGCTCTGGCCAACAGCTTTGCTGGGTTCACACTCAGCACAGTGTGGAACTCGTGGGACCAGTATAGGCTTTTGGGCTGCCTTGTGCAATGTGTGGCATTTCCTGGCCATAATGTCCTTTTGTACAGCTAAAATAATCCATGCATTCTCTTTTTAAAACCATCCCTCTCTCACTGTGTTGTTGAAATAACATCAATGTCCCTCCAGTCTATGGGTTAGTCGTTAAAATGTGCTGTCAATTACCAAGCAAAATGTGAATGAAATGAAAAACAAATTTTCTAACTTCATCAGTGTTGGTTTTCTCTTCTTCCCCCAGATAATAATACCTTAAAATAGAATGCCTTATTAACCACAGACCAGAAGGTTAATAAGTACATCAACAAAACAAATGTAGTAAATTAAAACAATGCATTAACATTCATTAGTATTTCACTGTTGAGTCCCAAACATGCTGCTATTGCTATTCTGTTATTATCAGGCAATAATTGTTATGTCAAAAGATAGGACCCATATGGTTCAATGAGTTCCTCTGGGAGCTTCTTCTGTATGAAAGTCAATCAAAAATATGATTCTACAAGGAAACACATGGACACAGGAGAGATGCTGTCAGTATATGCAACCCATGTGAAAGACTCAAGTGACTGTTTTAAATAAAAGTTTTTAAATCTAGGGAAAAAGTGAGAGTTAGGAAAGCAGCAGTAAAATCAGCAGGTTTGCTCACAGTATGTAAAGCTTATATGCTAATCTCTGCCAGACTGGCTCCTGTTATCCTAGCAATAGGAAATACATTCTAAACACTTCAGGAAAATTCAGACTTTATGTATATTTTCCTACCTATAATAACTGAGAATGCTGATCCAGGTGAGCCAAAACAGGATGTTTCAAAGAGCATTTACCCTCTGAAATACCCACAATCTTTAGGTGAAACCTGAATAGATAGATGATGACTAATGTACCACATTGAATATCCTGCTGAACTTGCCTGCCATCCAACATCAAATCCAGTCTTACAACTCTGGTCCTTGTGGTGAACATTTGATCTACATAACTAACTTCTAAGATGTTGTAACACATGAGATGCACAAATCTTTCAGCTGTTTCTTCTCCTTCAGCTGCCCTCATCCGCACTTATCTCCTGACCATCCTGCTGGAAGGAGTCAGAACAAGTCAGGGTGATTACGCTGTGGCCTTGGGCTTTGTTGCCATCTGATGTCTGCCTGGGACCCTCCTTCTACCATAGCTTGCCTCCTCTTCTGTTCTTCTGCAGCTTTTCCCTCCACCCAGGAGCAGAGTGGAGCTGGACTGTGGCTGGCTTGCTCTGACTTTCAGTGCCTCTGGCCCAGCTGCAGCCTGCACAGCTTCCAGGAGCTGCCGTGTGCCTTTGCCTCTGGCTGACTCGTGCTTCCACAGAGGGTTTATTCCTAGCTCTGCTGTTGATTTGTAGGGTTTGGTGGTCCATACAAATGCAGAAACCATAATTACGGGGTTTTGAAGCAACACTTGGATTACATCACCACCTTTGTATTTTTACATGTCCTTTGCAAGTTCATTATAAATTACTCTATGCTTCTTACTTCACTGTTTTACTGGCACAAGCAGTTTTGCCTAACTCTATCGCACTGTTCTATCTGGCAGTTTATATTTACCAGGCACACACGGATTGTGAAGAGCTAAGTAAGTTGGTTTCTATGGTAGGTTTCTAGTCACCATCTGCTTGAGTGAAAAAATATCTTTTTCAGTTAACACACTGGGTCTGGTGTTTGCATCTTTTGTTTTCTTCCAGATACAATCTCAGAAACAGAGGAGGGGCTGCGAGTCTTTCGGGGGAGGAAAGGCCCTTTTGCCCAGCTAAGAAATGCATTGTCCCTGCCTGGACACTGCAGGAAACAAAGTCCTGAAAAGACTCTTTCCCTATACCCAGCTATTTTCCATGGCACTGCTTTATCATAAGGGAGACAAACCCCTCAAACTCTTTCTATATATATGTTCACCTTGTTTCTGGGCTGGTTTCCTAAGGAAACCAGGGTCTGTGCTCTTGTTCCCCTTCCTCTCGAGCTACTATTAAGCCTCTTGCTCATTTCTGCCTCATTTAGAAGAGAGGGCAGAAAATTAAATTCCCACACATTTCACAGGAAAGGGGAGAGGCTTATTAATGACCCCAAAGAGAGAAGTGGAGGAGTTAGAGCCCACCCCTTGCTAGACACTCAGGAGGTCACTGCAGAGAGGGGTGTTCTGAATGTCCTGTTCACGGAAAATTGTTTTAAATGGAACTTGCATCTCAGCAGACACAAATGCATTCAAGCAAGTCCATAGGAAATTGCTCACGGGACTGCCTGTTTCCAGCAAGTCTCTCCAGCTTATAGTTTCAAGCAGCAGAAGCAGGGACTGGGCAAGCAGAGCCTCTCTAGAAGGGCCTGGAAGGGCAGCAGCAATAGCGGCACAAGTGATGCGTGATGAGATGTGTATTTTTGGAAGACATAAGACCACAGTCCTCAGGAGGAAAGGCTTCTGTTTTCCACAGATACATGAGGCAGTGGAAAGGGCAGGCTGTAAGATCACTGGTGAACAGCCAGAGGAACTGTGGTCAGGCATACAGCATATACGCCCCAAAGCAGTCCCGGACCTGTGATTCATCCAACACCTACCACTGTGGGTTTTGCCACGCAAGGGGGATCAGAAAAAAGCAAGAGATGCCAATTCATTTGAGTGAGCATTCCTGAGAGCAGCCTCACGATCACCAAGCTGCACGAATTAGGGTGTGCAAATGCACTGTGGGTGGCACACCGCCTCAGCCCCTCTGCACCGGCAACACAGGGTGTTCCCTGCACACCACCTCTTCCTTCCATTCAGCATGGGGAAGGCACTGCCATGCAATGGTGCCTGGCAGCCTGCCACTGTCACAAGGGATCTGGCAGCTTCGCCAGCCCAGCTCCTGGGCAACAAGCTTACATTCCTTTCGGAGGAGAAAGCTGAACTGCCCCCAGCCGTGCTTTCCAGGGAGAAAGGGGCAAGGTGAACTGTCCAGGCCAGCACCAGCGTGATGCCCATGATGGCCCAGGCACTGGCCCAGTGAACGTGTCACCTGGAAGGTGACCCTAATGTGGTGTACAAAGTGCTTCTGAGAATCAAGTTATTCCCTACACAAAACAGCCTGGGTGCCCCTATGCCCGGTGGCCATCCACTGGAGGCAAGGCAGCCTCAAGCTGCTCCTGAGCATGTCCCACTAGCAGCTGTTATTCACTGCCAAAAGTATGTAAGGGAATTTTGATCAAAATGTACTTTCTTCTTACATGCTTTTCCCTCAGTCATGGCTCACTGCTGTCCCATTTTGCCTGGAGAAATATTCTGTAAAATAATGGAGGTACAAGGCTGTACTTTTTACTTTTAAGCTAGAGTAACCTAAATTTTTAGAGGAGAAAATCACCAAGGTGGCATTTGCTTTCACAGTGTATGGTTTTAAAGCAGAGAAAGCATATGCCTTCTGTAGGAGAAGGAGCTGTTTCCAGGCTCTCTTCTCCCAGGAGTGTGACCTTCCACAAAGACCTTAGACAAAGACATGGTAGGTGGTGGACAACCAGTACAAGCTAAGGGATCAGGTACCCTCACCTTGGAGCAATAGTCTCTGAACCACCCCAGTCATTGTTGTCCTTTACTGTGGAAAAGAGTGCACCACACCCTAAAAGATTTGGGCATTCACAGAATCAGTTTTGCAGTCTGGAGTTTAAAAAACAAATAAGCAAACAAAATTTAAACCAAAAAGTAATTGCAGATTTTTTTCCCCTAAAATGTGAAAGAAATATAAGAATAGGGAAAAAGTATAAATTTTTTGTTTCAACAAGCAACAGCCTCAAGTTCTGAGCAGCTGGAGGGAAAGAAAGAAAAAGGAAGCCCAGAATAAGCAAACCAAAATTTGCTTTGAGGGTTATAGCTTGTTTACAAGGTTCAGACAGAGCACAAAGCACAAAGACAGCATCTGGCCACAGTCCCCTCATGCACTTTAGCAGACTGCAAATGAGATGTAAACCAAAAATAATCAAACAAAACAACTTCCAGAAGGAAAGTTTTGTGTTGAACCCTCCTGACTGCTCAGCAGCAGCACCCACGCTATGTTTTAATGAAAGTTACCCTTTTGAAAGGCTGGAGAGCTTTCAGCATGATATGTACCTGTGTTTCCCTAGCCATCCAGACCACCTCATACCCATAGTCGCAGCCAAACTTTTCCTGGGAACATGAAGCAAACTGAGATATATAAATAGGCTCCTCCATTATGACCTTGATAGCTCATCACATACACCTTTTGCATTTAAATACATTGGGGGAATTTTTTGTGCCCTCCAGAATTCTTCCTGTCATTGGGGATCTTTCATGTTTGATGGAAACTGTCTCACAGTGTGTCAGACACTGAAGCTATAAAATCACCTGCCTCAGGAAGTCAGGTTTTCAGTTACAGGCAGACAGATAAGGCAACAGCAGAAAGCTCTAGAGAAAAGTTTAAGTGGGAAAAATAATGATGCTGCAGTTAAGAGACTAATCCACTGCAGAGATTCACATCTGCCTTGGCGGTACCTTGCCATGGTCTGGAGGAGGCAAACATCCTATGCTGAACCATACATCTTCAGTCAATGGCTTTATTTCCAGCCCTAATTAGGAGCATTGTATTCTGTCTGTACAGTAAGAGTGAAGTCTTGAGGACCATGACATTTAAAAAAGGCATTTATACGTATTTATGTGCCATAATTTCTGAAAACCAACTGTGATTGCTGTGCAGTACAGTTATTGAGCACCGTTTGTATGCATCATGGGGCTGGGCCAGGAATCACATAAAAAAAACATTACTCCTTTAACAAAACAAATAAACAACAGCAACAAGGAAAAAAGTCCTTCTATCCCACAGCTATTCTTTTTGCAGGAGTAAATCACAGTGAAGGTCAGTGTGGGAATGCCTGACAGCTGCTCCCACTGCACCTAGCAGCTGCTAGAGCTAATGCAGCAGCACAAGGTCTTTCTTACATGCCCACGCAGTGTCTCTTACAGCATTTTTTTACATCTTTCATGAAAAGCTTCGAATGAAGTGGAACTGTAAAGGTCGTGCTGACTGAGAGAGAGCACAACCTGGAGAGATATAGGTGGTGAGTCTGAGTCACAGTGCCCAGTGACACAGGAGGTCTGCAAAGGAGCGCTTGGGTACAGCTACTTTTCCTGACACGATCATGTCACTGCATCCATCGTCTGCTAGCCAGCAAAGCTTCCTCAGGAAGTGTTCACTGTGGCTCTTAATAGAATTATCCACTTCCCACTGTCTCCTATATACAGTCCATATATTATCCTTTGTCACTTATATATGATCATCTGTCCTGGAAAAAGGTTTGGTTCTTCACTGTCAGTTTCTGCTTTGTGGATCAGCTGGGTTTAGCACTGGTTATCTTGTAATCCTGCAGAGAGACTTGAACTATAATAATACAAAAATTATTTGCATATATAATCTTACAGTGAGATTTGTCTGAGATCCTTCTCAGACTCTTGTTGCTCAGCTTTGTTTAAACCTGAGTGCATATATTTTATTCTCATTAATTACCAAGGGAAGGCAAATAAATTAATTTCTAATAAAGCCTTAAATAAATTTAAGGCAAGTTTTTCTTCATTCATGATGAAACATACCTTTTGTCATGAAAGCCTTGTTGAAAAGGGAACTAATCACTTTGCTTTTGCTTTTTAAATTCTTTTTTGCAATAAAATTCTATATTCAATAGTTTTCACTCAGATCTAAAACCACGGAATCTTTACTTTCTTCCCAAATATTTTTAATCACTAACTCAGTGATATGAGTAGTAATACACATAAAGCAAGGTAAACACACAAGCTGCCTGCACCCAAACCCAGGTGGAGGTGGAGGCCCTCTCCACAGCATCCATGACTGAGACAGAGACCCTGCTAAAGTGTAGCAGCACCAGGAAGATGCAGAAACACTTTGGCCATCTTGGGACTCTGGCTGAGGAAAATCCTGGCAACACCTGCTTTTGTTGTCTGCTGTGTTGCTTGTTGTGGGGTAAGATAGGTATGTACAAAGTACGTAGCATGCAAAGAACTATTGCTCATTTTTCTTATGAATTTGTGTCTTCAGCTCCCTTTACAAGGCCCCGCCTGCATCCAGCCTTGGGAGACAAAAATCACCCTGAGAACAGGGAGTGTCTAGATCAGATCTTCTGACGAGACTAAATAGGAGATTCAAAAGAGAAGAAATGTTTGTGCACCTGTGCTTAATGAACGCATGTGAGAATGAAAGTAGAAAGTACATTTAGAAAGGCCAAAACACTTCTTCCTAACAAAAGTACCGGAATTAGATCTGGAAACAGGTTTTTAGAGAATGGTAGCAAAATCCTCCTGGAGTTTTCCCAAGCCATGGTAAGAGAGTTTCAGCAGGAGTAACAGGATATACAAGTGTATCTGTAAATACGCACCGTAAATTAATGACTTACAAATTACTCTATGTATTGTGGACTGAAATAAGAGAGCTCAAGCAGTGTTTGACATTGACTTTACAGCTGATTTAAAATAAACAAGGACACAATCCTAAAGAAGAGGTCAGCAAAGCCTTTTTAATATGTCAGACAGTCTAGGTTTTACTTTCTCACTTCCCAGAAGAGGCAGGGCTGCTCTCTAATTTCCAGGGGAAAATCATATGTAATATAATCCTTTGCTTAAAAGGACAGACCTCAGGGTGCAAAGGAAAACAAACCTCATTCCACAGGCAAAGGTTAAACAAAAATTCTTCTATTAGGAAACACATCAGATCTTCTGATGTTAACAGAAAGAGGGAATTACATCTACATTAAAAATAAATCAAGAGAAAACAAACATTTTTCTTCAGGTAAGAACTAAGATTCTGTTCAAATAATGAAGGGAACCTACAGCTTTTTTCCTTTTTTTTTTTTTTTTAGAAGAGCTGGAGTAAACTGTGCATGTTCTGATTCCTCCCATTCACTATCTGATGATGGGCATCCCAGTTTTTTCCTGCTGGCTCATAACTCCCCCTGTCTGTTCCAACTCCAAAGTCCACACATATAAAATCAGCCTCTGCAAAGCAGCAGGATGTGACAAACAGCTCCCTTTTATCTACCAAGACCAATGAAATATGAAGCTTGCGTGTTAAAGAGCATTAAAACATGTGTCCAAAACCAAAACTGATCCTACCATATGTTTTGAGGGTTTCACCACACAGTACCACCAAGTGAGAACATATTTTCCTGCCTGGGAAGGCAGTTTTTCCACATCAGCTTAGTGCCTCCGTTGTTTCATCAGGAGCACATTTGTTGTGCTTAACCTTATTTCTTCAGTGTGTGTATGTTCACTGCATTCTGATAGCTAGAGTGTTGGGTTTTGGAGCCTGCAATCCAACTGCTTCACAGGAAGCACGTAATAGCAGTCATGCTCTTGCTCATGCTTATCATGTGTGAACAGCCACTTCTTTGGGTCTTTAATACTAATTAACCAACCAAATAATGAATAAGATTTAAAGGAAAATCTCTGGGGAGGAAAGAACAGGTTCAATTTAATTACAACAATATATCTTGATTATTTTTTGTATTAATACTAAGAATCTGCACTCAAACAAGTAATCTTTGTCCTAATAATTAAGATAATTTGTCCCTACAGGTTATTTCCTGCCTGAAACAGAGGCTGTTGCTGTATGAAGGTGGAGAGCTGAACCGGTGAGTGGGAACAGAGAGGCAGCTTCTTATTACAGCATTGCCTGACTCCTTTGCAACAGCAAAACCTTGCTGCAGATCATTCCAGGATCACCTGCAATCTGTGCTTTAATGCTCTGAGCATCTCTAAGGGCTCTTGGGGGGAGACTCCCAGAACAAAACAGTGCAACAAGGTGTCCTCACAGCTCCTCCTATGGCTCCTATCCATATTTTTATCTCCTATGGTTCCTCCAGCACCTGCAAATTTATAGATGAGCCCCCCTAGAAATGCTGGGACAAGACAAAATCTCTGTTCCACAGCCCATTGGCAGATATGACTATTTCTTGCCTGTGAGACTGGAACATCCAAACCCACCTGCCTCACCTCTTGTCTTTACTTAGGCAAAGACCCCATGTGGGAGATATGTATGCAAAACACATTAAAGCATCTGAGGTATTCCAATAAAGCCTACACTGGTATTCAAGAGAAGATTGAACAGACCTCCAGCTATCCCTGCTCCTGCATGAAGAGGATGGACTCCATCACCTCTCGAGATTCTTTTCAGAGCTTTGCCTCTGTGATGATGCCTAGAATTACTGGACCATGCCTGTATTTGTGCTGTTTCACTAGAAAGATGCTTACTCATTTTGTAAGGAAACATGTACTATAAAAGCAGTTGTAGTGTTGTTATTATTGTTGTTGTTATTGCTATTATTGTTGTTATTATTATTATTCCAGTTTATTTTTAACTTAAGAACTGCTGAAAGATGAATCATGGTTCCTAAGGGGCTTCGATGGCCCAAGCACCTTCTGCAAATGAAGGATACGAACCCAGAGAAAAAGCTGCAAAAGAATTAACCTATTAACTGCAGCACCACCAAGTGTCAGCATTGAAAATACCACATCCTGGGAAAATACGTTCGGTAGGAACTGCAAGAGCGAACATTTAAAAGAACGGGTCGGCATGAAAATGAAAACAGCTTAATCTTAATATT
Source organism: Psilopsiagon aurifrons (assembly GCA_025447955.1). Classification (NCBI taxonomy): domain Eukaryota; kingdom Metazoa; phylum Chordata; class Aves; order Psittaciformes; family Psittacidae; genus Psilopsiagon; species Psilopsiagon aurifrons. The sequence goes on from JAOEHY010044357.1 coordinate 30,772, forward strand.
TTTGAAAAAGCTGTCCCAATGCCTGGAACCTATATGCCTTCTTCCAAGTGATCAGATGCATTATGCTGTGTCAAGGTAATATTAGCATTTTCACAAAAAATATTTCCTATTATAAGGGAATAAGAATTTAGATTTAAAAAATCTCAGCACTTTGAATGGGTACATATTTGTTAACTACATATGCACAAGCATGCACACAACTACTCAGCAGCTGTTTTATGCTGCAGTGTTTGCAAGAGCCACAGCTTTCAGCACAGGTGGGGATTTGCTACACCTAACAAAAATAGGTGCAACATGTGGCAACCACCAACTGATGCTATTTCAGAGGAAATCTTTCTCTTTTCCAAGTGTTTTATATTATTGTAGATGTGTCAGAGCCTTGTAGACATAGCTCATTTCTTGTAACACGGGACTTGATTATATCTGTGCCTTGAAAGTCACACCCCTTGGCCACAAGCTGATATGTCTGGATGTCCCCCCGGAGCTTACGATCAGAAGAGATGGGGCATTGCCAGCAGTTCCAGTGAAGCTAAATACATGCTTTTGCTTTGTCAAAAACTGTCAGAGACTACATATCTAAACATAGCCACCAGTTTTTTATGGAGCATTGTAAGCACAAACAAGGATTGATGGCTTTTTAGATTTCCGAGCATTGTGAGATTTTCAGTCCCTTATTGTTAGCATTTATCTACAGGTGCTATACAAGCTCTGTTCCTCTGAGCTGGCTGTGCTGGTTGATTCAAGATCAAAATCATCAGCAGGAATGAAGAGACAAGGCAGTTCCTGCTAAAACAAAGAAACCCTTATGACCCATCTTTTTGCATGGTACATTTTGACGGTAAAGCACTAGCTGTTTTTTAGCAATTTTGGTATCCTAATTTGTCTGGCCTGGTTGCAGCTGTACTCTGCTGCTCACGCTGGTGTCGCTAGCTGTGTGTGCACCTCCTGAGCATCTCTTCCTCAGAAGAACTGGATAAAGCCCTGTCTCAGAGTGCTGAGGCTGGGCAAGATGAGCTGGAGACCATTGTACTCAGGACTTTCTCTGGTGCCTCCACAGGAGCCTGGAAAGCACCAGCATCTGCTGATCTGTGTGTGTTTTCTGGATGTGGATTCCCCTTCCTCTTTTTCAGAGACAGGTTCATGCATGGATGTGCCAGCTGGCTTCCCAACTGCACGAGGTGGGGGGAAAGTTTTCTCTCCCTTTATTTCTGATATTCATGATCATAATCACCCTGATCATGATTTGCTTAAGATGCAACCACAAACTCACTTCGTCCTCTGATTAATCCTCATTCTACTGGTGATTTGTGCAAAAAAACAATCCCATAGCACATGCCTATAATCACATCACTTGTCCTGCTGAAAGCCCACAATGAAAAATGGGCAGCATGTAGCACCCACTATCAAGTGCTGTCGTAGCAAGGCATTCAATGGCTAACAGCTACTAAAGTCATCATGAAGACCAAGCACCACCTGCTGCCCAAAATACTAAGCTCTTTAAATCCAGAACTCCTAATTCCAAGCTAACTGCAGCAGGCTTCATCTAGCAACCTACTGAAAGTCTGATGTAACCTTCAAACATTCTGCTTCTGAAGATTTCCAGAAGCTAACACTAGCCCTGATCAAACCCCAGAAATTCATGGCTGCTCTGAAGTATAAAGCCTTCACATCTATCAGCAACAGCCCAGTGTAGCCTTTGAAATGTGTGACAATGCTTTCTACTCTGTAACCAAACATGTAGTGATAGGACAAGGGATATTGGGTTCAAACTAAAACAGGGGAAGTTTAGATTGGATATAAGGAAGAAGTTCTTTACTGTGAGGGTGGTGAGGCACTAGAATGGGTTGCCCAGGGAAGTTGTGAATGCTCCATCCCTGGCAATGTTCAAGGCCAGGTTGGACATAGCCTTGGGTGGCATGGTTTAGTGGGAGGTGTCCCTGCCCATGGCAGGGGCATTGGAATTAGATGATCTTAAGGTCCTTTCCAGCCCTAACTATTCTATGATTCTACGAACGCTTAAGTAGATAAGGCATAGTGTTGCTTAAGCTACCACAAAATTAAGAATATGCCATTAGTTTCTCCCCACTTCAGCTTGGTATTTACTTGTATGGCTACCAGAAAACAAACCTTGAGCATAACTTGCAGGAGTTATCCAAAATCTCAGGGTGAAACCTTCACTTTGTACCAGCTCTTACTCATCTTCAAGGAGACCTTGTAAGAACACAACATAAACCTGATCTTGCAGTCCTTGCTCTCTCATACTCTCCTATAGCCTTCACAAAAGCATAGCAACACTATTCCTATCCCCAAATTAAGAATAAGGTGTTGAGATTCATAACATCAGTCCCCAAATCATCTCATGTGACTTTGATGAACACATCAGGAAATATACTTCTGTAAACCTTACTTTTCTAACTCCTTGTATTACCTACTTAGTCTTCAAGAAAGCTCAAGACCACCTACAATTTCTTCAGAGTGAGGGTAAGACATTCAGATTCAGCCTTGAACTTGCATCAGAATATCCTACAGACCAGAGAGGGAAATGTGCCTTCAGCATTTCATGTCCCCCTAATCCTGCCTGTAACTGTAAACCTGTAAGAGGGAACACCAGATTTTCCCGGAAATCAAGAATAAAGGCATTCTAATTCCTTATAATGTGACTCTTTTGGAGAGCCTCTGAAGTCATCATAGGAAACTGCTGATGGGACTCAATTCTCCTAAGTTCAGCCCGAACTACCCTGTTGCTTAGGTGGTTTGAACAGGACCATTAAATGTCCTCAGCCCTACCTTTCCTTTACCTCAGGCAGCCTTACCATATATAATGGGAAACATACTTACAAATTGTCTTTCCCAAACCCTAAACTGAGTCGTAATCATCAGCCTAGAAGAGCTTAAACACCTATGGCTCCTACAAGTTTCACAGAGCATTCACATATGACTGCACCAATCTCATGGCTCTGCAAAATCCAGCAGAAAATCAGCTTCTGCAACACATCTTTTCCCAGATCCTAAAATTAACCTTAACCCCAACCTCAACCCTCCTTTAGATTTCTGAAACTTCAAATTTTACAAGTAAAGAGGTTCTCAGGGTCAGTTCACCGCTTATCTCTGAGAAAGTTATTCAAAACAGGAGGAAAACACACCGTGCTCCCATCCCTTACTTTCCACACTAGCTTTGTGCTCAGCTTCCCAGGTTTAAAAGCGCCCTGATCCCGGATACTCCAGTTTTCGGTGATGCTCCTTCGCCGCTACCCGCTGTGCTGAGCTGCCCGGGGAAGGCTGAGGTGCTCCTAAACAGGGGGGAGTAACAATCTTAAACTGTCTAGGATGCATTTGTGAACCGACGGCGACCGCTGGTGTCCGGCCCCCGTCGGGTTTCCCCGCCGCCGGGAGGTGGAGCTGCGCGCCCGGCCGTGCCCGTGGCTCCCCGCTGCAGGGACCGCCCCAGATTCGCCACCGCTACCTGCAAGTAGCCCAGGTCTAAACACGCTGAAACTGCCTAAATCCTAACGCGACTGCTTCATGTCTGCTTACCGCTTTATAGTAATGAGTTGCGGTGCGTAAAGCGCACCTGGCTGATAGCTATAGGCCTGTCCGGGTCCCTACCTCTTCAGTTAGTTGCCGACCTGAGCTCCAACCAGAAGTAAAGCAAAGCAGCACATGAATAATACCGAAAACGACAATTTTCGGTTGATAGTGGTCTGGAAAAGAAAGGGAAACTTAGCAAGGGAAACAGAAAACAATGCTTTCTCACATGATGATAGCAAAAAAACCAAAATGTGACATTCAAGTGTGAGAAAATCAGCCCAAACTCATCCCCAAAAGGTACTGAGACAGAGTTTTTCAAGAGGCACACTATATAAAATACAAGATGTTGAAGTTGTTTTAATAAACTAAGCATTCAGGTACAATGCCAAACCTGAAATCACAAAAATTGTCTTTAAAAAATCACTTGAAAAAAAATGAAAGCTGAATTTAGAAAAGAGTATAAAAGTATATCACTGAGGCATACACGACTTAACATCATTTCAATAAAGCCAGAAGAAAACTGGAAGATGTCTTCCTGGAGCACAGAGAAAACCCCATACACAAACAGGTAACGTATAAGAAATGAGTAACAGATGGACCAACTAGAGGATTGTGCTTAAAGTAATTAACATTAGCACTGGTAACGGCTAATGGTCCTATACCATTACACTTCCCAAAACAAAGCCTGATCAGGGATGCATCAAAAGACATGAAGTGAACCCTGAGGCTTAAGTGCCATTTGGATCATGCTGAAGACATTTTCATCAGTCTTCATGAGAAAGGACAGCTATTGGAGAGAAAGGGAGGTGAAAAAGTTTCCACCTTGTAACCTCAGCATTTTCTGTAATAACTACCCTTTTCCACCAAAATATTACACAAAGCTAATTGCTTCTTGTCTGTCTCTAACTGCTACTGACTCTGAAGGATTTACACCCCTTCAGCTGTCATTCAGTAGTAGAAACCCATATGAAATCACTGCATTGCATTTTAACACAGGACCCTGTTTTTACTGAAATTGGACATGAAGTCAAAGAAATCCTTAATATTTATCAGATATGACTTTAAAAGGTGAAAATGTTCATGTCCATACAAAATCCTTTGTATTTATGTATTTAAAGACTGTGTTTCCACCTGAAGTTGCAGAACTACCCTTTTACGGTGATAAGCACAGCTGTATTCAAAGTGACTCAACTGTACAGTCAGAAAACAGCAATTGTTAATAATAATTCCCAGTAAGATTGGTTTTCTCATAAGGTCTTGTGTTTGAAAGATCAGCAGTGTTGTAGTTTGATAAGAGGACTTACTGGAGAAAATGGGAACGTGCTTGCTCGAAATAGGCAAACTAAGACAGCATTCACTGGGAACATGATTGATTGCCTCTTAGCCTCTTCATAATCATGTGTGAGAACAAAATGCAAAAAAAACAGAAGTCCTTCCTAAAAGTAAATGTTATCCAAGAGAGGCGCCTTTTGAATTCTTTTATATCCACAAACTGAAAGCCAATTTGTGAATCTGAGTTTTCCTATTCCTATGGCCTATCTGTAGGAATCTTCTGGGAGGCATGATCATCAGGAACCATGGCACTGAAGCTGATGTAGGAGTGAGAAGATGAAATGTCAATGTAGATGTTTATTTCAGGCAAATTATAAAACAGGATGACACAACACAGTGAAAGATTTTTTCTGTGTATGATTTGTATCACTTGAACCCCCCACACACATTGTTATCCTTCAATACATACACATATACAGACACGTATCAGACATATATGAATTCATTTATAAATAAATAAATGCAGTGCATGGTGTATTACTATTTATGTCCAGAATATCTGAGAAAGATTTTCATTCAAATAAATGCAAATATTAAAATAGGTTTTTAGGGGGAGTTACCTTGCTTGTTTTTCCTAATACATATTTGCTCTATTTAGTACCCAATAAAAGAACCCCATCTTCTCTGCTAGAGAAAAGACATTTATTCCAAAGTAGAAAAGGTCCTTTATCATCACTTTATTTGCTGACATTACAGTGACCTCTCTGTGCCTTCTCCAAGGATATATGTGCTGAGAAGCACTGAGGACAGAGGTGGAGAGAAAAAGAAACTTGTGCTCAGATATTGCTGCAATTCCAGGATAGAACTGTGCCTCCATAGGCAGATTCCTCCTCCTGTATACGGATAGCACAGTCCCCAGTGACAAACAGGAGGCCATTCAGAAGACACCAATGCTACTGCTCTGAGCTTCCATGGCTCCTGCAAACTGTGGAGCACAGTGGTTCCTCTCTGCACATTTTTATTGTGCAAGGCAACTGGCAGCTCGTATAAATGGGAAACATTTTTCATCTTTTCTAATTTATTTGGAAACCTGATTGGGGATGCAGTAGGTAAATGAGCACAGAAATGGCTTTGAGCTACCTTGTTTTGTTGCCTCCCCTACTCCTCCCACTCGTCTGCACAGCACTGCCCTCATCACCATTCGTCTCTCCACCACCGTAGTAATATGCCTAAGTGAACTTCTGTACAGGTGTTCCTTCTGTTTCCTACTACCTCTATGAAGGAAAATATTTGATTAAATCATTTTTTCACTTGATTTTGTACTCTCATAACTGTATTTCATTGACGTCTTGTTTTCTCTTGTATACTATCTTATATCATGGACAAGAATATTATCTCTAAGTTGCATCTTAATTCAAAAAAATGAAGTTGTGTTCTCTTGATTTAACTAGAAACAAAACAAAACAAAGCCTTTCTTAAGTTCATTCACCTTCTCTGAGTCTGTTATTACCTCTCACATGTTCCTTCCCAAATATCACCTTTTTCAGAACCCCTTTCAACCTGGTGTGAAAGACCATTGGTATCTCACTGGATATTTTCTTCTCCATGGGGCTTGCTAGCTTGGTTTCTGACTACAAAAATGCTACGGCCCAGATGAAAGAAAACTACCACCTCTTCAAACTGAAAATGTAAATCTAAGCAGCTTGTGCATCTGCTCTTCAGACTGAGCTAGCACACGTGACACATGAGGGCGAACTTTGAGTGAGAAGCACATTGCAGATGGACAGTGTCATTGGTAGGATTACATGGGCTTAAGCCATCCAGGGAGACTCAGTGAAGACATCTTAGGAATCAGTTGCTCAGAGATCCAAATTAGATGAGGCAGGAATTCCCTTCCCCTGGTTGATTCCGACAAAGCTAAAAAAAAAAGGGAAGACAGGATAACACGGCATTCCCACAACTGGACCAGATCAAAGGTTCATCCAGACTGCTAGTCATGTTTTCAGCAGGTCCATCCTGGATGGTTTAGCAAGGAGGAGCCAGATATAATGACTCAGTGCAGTACCTCATTGCAGCAGGAAAAACAAGGGTCTCCTCCCACTCCTTTTCCCCCTCTATCCCTGTCTTTACTCTGCTCCTGGCTGCTTCTTTCCCTTCCCTTGCACTTATGAAGGTGTTTGTCAGGTCTTCCATGAACCAATGTAACCTGTTCAGTGATGAGAAGTTTTCTAAAATGAGTCTTAAAAGCACCAGATCTGACTCAGAAGATGGAGCAGATTGAGCAGACAAAAGCAAAGGGAAAAGAGAAAAAGAAAAGGAGGCAGGAGTGAGCCCTCCCACTCTGAGCATCACCAAGCTTGCTACATTTATCTGACTGCCCATGAAAAGACAGCAAAATGAAGTGTTTCTTTCAAAAGCTTGTCAAGACAATGCCCTGCTTCTAGTTCTGTACACTTGTAAGCCAGAAGATGTGCAAGCTATCACTAATTTTACTGAGATTCTTCATGTGCTTCAAGCATTCACCTACATTGCCATATTCAGGGTTATTTTCTTAGACGAAAGCCCTTAATCAAAAGGTGGGAGTACAACAGTGCCGCAGATGGATGGCCCGACTAACTCTGCAGCACTGCTGCTCCCAGCTCCCAGCACTTACATGCATTTGTTCACATCAGCTATTGACTGAGTTGCCCCAAAATTTCAATAGATAATATGAAATACACATGATCCAAAAAAATTAAAGCTACTTGTGGGTAGTAGAAGGAATGGACTATAAAATACCTTGTAACTTGATTATATGCCTGACACCAACTGAGATTTCCAAGAGTCTATAATTATATCTATATTTTTTCATCTTTAAGAATAATTTATTATAGAAATACAAATTTCTCAGAAGTAGAGATTCCTGCTCTTGTGAATCTTGAACCTGCAGGTAAAAAAACCCCAACCAGCTGACAGCTGATTTTGAATTCTGGAGGGATTTGATTTTTATTTATTTTTTCTATTTTTAAAATGAGTTTTCTCCCTCTAAATCAAAATCATCCTGGAAAACTTTAATCTTTTAATTCATTTCGGAAGGAATATGCAGTCCTTCTATTTACTAATAGCTTTGCAGAGCACCAGTCTACCGAGAGATGACATGGATACAGAAGAACTACAGATGATTGTTTGAAACTGATCTTTAAAAAATACATCTTAGTGGTATACTCTGTATTTCTCTTTCCACCAACATTTATAGACAATCTCAAAAGACAGTAGATCTCATTCCTTATTGCCCCGCTGCTGGATTTGAGGTTTTCTGTGTTGCCAAAAAGATCCTGCCAAATACCACAGCATGAAGTGCCAGGATAAATGTACAGAAATGCAAACCCACCAATTTATTCTCCACTGCTTTATGTTTCATATTGTCCAATGAAGCTCTGCAAAACACCTGAAGAGTGATAAGGTGAGAATTCTCCACTCCTTTCAGAAGGGTAGATTTAACACCTCCTTTCAACAGTGACTGTACTCTGCAAAATAATGGAGAAAAGGGTTATTTATGTGTTCTTGTACAAGTGAACATAAACAAGTGGATGCTCTAGAAAACTGACAATAGACTACTAACAAAGGGCCAGATGCTCTTATCCTCTTACAAGGGTGAAGAGGGACAAAATGAGTAAATGTTTATATTATCATAGTGGCATGTAACTGGAGCTCAGTTGTGGAAATGGTGATTTACCAGCATGTTTCTCCTCTCTTGGGAATCGACATAAACTGAGCAGAGATTCAGCTGTGAGAAAAAAAATCTAACAGAAGGAATAAGCCACATGAGAGAGCTACAGGTCTTCAGGAGCTACAGGTCTTCAGGACATACTTTTCCCAGGCCTCAGAAGATGACTAACAAAGAGCAGTGTTCTCCTGGGCAAAAGTCACCACAGTTGCATAACAAAGAGCAGTGTTCTCCTGGGCAAAAGTCACCACAGATGCATGCAAAAGGCCTGCCTAGGAACATGAGAGCATTGTATGGGCATCATACTTTTTTGGGTGGCAAGATCTCATCTCTTCAGCACACCTCTAGAGAGAAAGAAGGCAAAGTGTTATCTGGTGCTCATCATGTCCTTTGTTCGATAAGAGTTCGAAACACCACCTTGAAACACAGAGGAAGAGCACATGGTATGTCAGTGGAGTGCCGGGGAAAACACACTCATAACTGGGATGGTTAACATCCCAGGAGCATCTCTGAAAAGCAGCCATATGGGACTACACAAACTCTTGGGTATTTCCTACACTATTGTAAAATACCAGTGGCAATCATGGGAGTAAACTAGGAGTGATGACAGCAAGGGCAGAGGAGGGCATGCATTCAAAATATGGTGCTGTATATGATGAAGAATTATGTATTTAAGTGTATATCCCCATATACACTAAAAATGCTTAGCAAAAGTTTCAGTTGCATAGTTTTGTTTTACAGCTGTAGAGGTAACACTGTACTGTGATGGGAAAATGATTCTCCACTGTGACCAGCTCACTGTGAAGCACTTAAAACACAGACCCAGGTGTGAACTCACTCTGAGAGGTAAAAACAAAGCCACATTATGTAATAAGATTTAATGATTATTTGAATCTCTTTTTCCGTTTCTGTGCATCATTGATTTAACCGCCCTTGTTTTGTTCTCAGGACATTGCTAAAACAAGTAACCATGTTTAGAAATTAATCAGGATCAGGTTTTGCATTACCCTGTAAGAGTGTTTTGACTTTTGCTTTCTCTCTTCAGTAAAGGAACATGAGCAGAGTCACTATCTTTACTAGGAATCGCAAAATGTTTGTGAAATGTTCAGATTTCATGGCCATAGGGAACAAACATGTATGCTATTATGTGCATAGCCTGAGATCCAACCATTATTTTCTCTCAGAGGAAAACAAAAGCAGACCTTTTAAAGCCACCACTAAGGAGATTTCTGTTTAGAGAATTTGCAATAACTCATACTGAGACAAGATTTTAATCTCAGCAAAGCTTTAGATAATCTGCTGGCACCTGTGTTTGCTGCTCTTCTGCCTCATCGCACTGCTTAGACTGAGGACCAACGGCTGAATCCTGCAATTTGGTTTCTGGCTGTGGTCTTGCTTATGGGAGTGAGAGCCTTGGCAGGAAAGAGACAAAAGTTTGTTAGGATCTGCCCCCCAAAAGTGTCACCTTTGAGGAAATTACATCAGTGTCATCGTATTTTGTATTCCTTTGGAGCCTCTTCTTCTCTTTGTGAAGTACTGCATTAGTTGGCATTATTTGTTGTGGAACATATCATACCAATACATTATGCTGACCTGCTTGAGGAAAATGGGTGAAGTGTAGACAACTCTGTCCAAGGGAAACAGGTAGAAAATTATTATCTAAGATGATTTTTGGAAGAATTTAGAAAGATTTTTCAGTGTACATTTAAGCTTCTGGACACATCAGCTTATGTGTGCTTGCACAACACAAGGAAGCAGGGATGTTTTCTGTTTTCAATACTATATAGATACCATTACAGATTCCGTGGAATCTTCTTGCTGCCGAGGCCTCTGTACCTGACTAAGATATGAACTCCATCTAACCAGTGTCACATTTGTAAGAGTCCCCACATCTCAAGGATAGAGAAAGAAATGTAAAAAACAAAAGGGTTTTATACATGATAATTAAGGCACACAGCAAATGGTGCTGTAAAAGGACATCATCTGGCTGGGCATCAGAAAGAAAAGAAAAAAGATGTATCTTACATAGGTCTCATCCCCTTAAAAATGAACATTATCCATTTGAACATTATCCATTTGGAAGGGTTAAAAATAACATTAGATTTCTCTCCTCCTTTAATTCTGTGATTCATGCCTCCCATTTTAAAGTCTACACCCTGTGAAGAAGAGTGCATTATCAAGGAAAGGAAAGAGGCTTGCCAGGGACAGAAGGTAATTTCCCGTAGCAGGTGCATACAGCAGGTGGTACACAGTGTACCTGCAACGAAAAGGTAGATTTAGGCTAAGATTTTATTTAATATGGAAAACTTATTGCATCCTGAGCCACTACTGGGGATGTGCCAAAAATCGTGTCTGCAGCATGATTTATTACGTGAAAATACCACTGAACTAATCAGTAGAGTTACTAATTAATACAAATCTGCATTTTTGCATAAGCAATTAGTGCAAAGAGAGTGCAATGAAAGAGGAAGTTTGACTCATTTAATCTCAGTGTCTATTCAAGCGGAAAGACCCACTAGGGTAAGGCACTAGGATCTACATTTGGATATTTTTTTTTTCCTTTTGATTAGTTAAAGGAACTAAAAGGTCAAATTATCAATATTTAATTCAAATGGAAATGCATTTGTTCAAGAGGAAGGAAAACACTTTATTTAAACAAGGTGGGACTCTGGGGGTAAATGCTTGCATCAAAAATAATTAGATTTTGCAGTTATAACGGCATCTAAATCCCGTCTGATAAGAATCCTTTTCCCTAATAACAGAGGCGGTCTGACATGGATAGCAAAGACTGCTGATGCTATTTAAACTCTAGGTCGGGCGGTAGCTGGCCTGCCAATACAATTTAGACATTTGCTTTAATGGTATGTACTTCTCTGATTTGTTTTGCTGGGGGTTTCTTGTGTTTTGGGTTTGGTTTGTTGTTTGGGGGTTATTTTTAATCAATTTGAATTATATTTTAAGTCTATTGTGATTTCATAATTGTGTGCACTTGACTAAAAGAGTCATTTAAAAAGCTGATAATTAAACCTTGGTAGTGATGCATTTTCCATTAACTAAATAGAAGTTTACATTTATAGAATTAAAACAACGACAGCACTTCTCTAACGGAGGAAGGCTCAAGAATATTAATACGCTGAGTCTTAAGAGGAGGGGAAAAAAGGCACCTTACTAGTTCGAACAAATTTCGAGCCCAACTGGACACGTGTGATAGGGAGACGATCCAAAGTGCGGTGTATACGTACCCCAGCACCACACCGGTGCAAGGACGGGTTTTTAAAGAAGGGACTAGGGACACTTCTCTTCTGTCTTAATTTTTTATTTATTTATTTTTTAGTTTAGGATAACCCTCGGGCCTTGTGCGGGTGCCTCGCTGGAGAGGGAGGGAACGGGAACCATGGCAGCGAGGGGAGCAAGCCCAAAGAGTCTGAGCTGGCCAGGCAGTAAATCACTCGCTAAATTAGAAGCGTGGCTTCCTCTCTCCAATAGCTTTAAGCTATTTGGGGAGGCATCCTTTCCCCGCACTCTCGCAGGTGCAATATGAATCAATTATCTTAATTAAGATTATGCCGCAAACCCAAGAGATTTCCTCGGGAGCAGATTTCTCGCTCCGGACGACTCTAAGACTTTTGCACAGTGCTGTTCCCCCGGCAAAAACACCCTTCCACTCCCCACTCCAGCCAGGCCATGCCTCAGCATCGGCAGCGCCCCACGCCACCGCCCGCCCCTTCGGGCCCCAGCCGGCGTCAGGGCTTCCCCTCCTGCCGGGCCCCGAGGCAGCAGATGAGGCGGGAGCCGGCGGGGCCGGGCCGGGCCGCGGCTTTGTTGGGACGCGTGCAGTTCGCGTGCCGCGCTGCGGGAGATGGGGGGAGAGAGCGAGGGGAGGGAGGCGTGGGGGGAAAGGAGAGAGAAGGGAAAGAAAAGGGAGAAAAGAAAAAAATAATAGAAAAGAAAAAAGAAAAAAGGAAAAGAAAACAGGAAAAAGAAAAGGGAAATTAAAAAAGAAAGTAAAAGAAAAAGGAAAATAATAAGGGAAAGGAAAAAGGCAAATTAAAAGGGAAAAGAAAGAGGATTCTGGAGGAAAAATAAGCAGAAGCCGAATTAGAAGCCAGATGGAGAAGGAGGAGTCTGTAGGTCAGGGAGGAAAAAAAAAAGGCACGCTTGAAGCGATAAAATCTAGCGGATGGGGGGAGAGGAGAGGCAGGAAAGGTGGGAAATTGGAGCCGCGGAGCCAGGGGACGGCCCTAGCTGGGAAAGCAAAGCCGGCTGCCTGAGAGATCGAGAGGAGAAACAGTGTCGGAGTGGCCAGAGGAGCGGGAAGGATGAAGCCGGTGCTGCGGCGAACCTCGCCACAACGGAACACAGCGCCCGGCCTCGGCCCCGACGGGCTGCAGCCAGGAGCGCCTTGTACCTGCCGCCCAGGCTCCTCCACGACCACACGTGTCCCTCTCCCACCGCCACCGGGGCGGAACCAGCCCTCCTCGGCAGGCTCTGGCCCTGCTGCCTGCCCCTTTGTCTGCACACTTAGCTGTCTATCCACAGTTTGTTGACTTTATTTTGCTCTCCGGGAAGCTATTTGTGTGAGCGCTCCCAGAAGCTCACGAGCACCCCGAAGCTCTCGCCGTCACCGGGATTTGGTCTCCTCCTGGTGTCCTTGCCTGGTGCTCACCCCACGCTCCTGGATGTATTCACAGCCAGTCCCATCCAAACGCGGTGAACATTTTCCCGCAGCTGAGACGGGGCTGACCCAGCCCCATTCTTCTCCCTCATACCTGTCCAACCTTCACCGCTTCCAAACCAAGTCCGGTCCGGCAGCGTCCCGGTAAGGGAGTCGAGCTCCCGAGGGAGCGGCGGGCCTGGCGGGACACCTTGCCCGGCAGCCCGGGGCTCGGGCATCCCCCAGACCCCAGCCCCTGCGTGAGGGCAGCTCTGCAGCCAGAGATGGGCTCGCTGCAGGCGAGAGCTGCCGGTCGGAGGGCAGGCACCTGCGCTTTCCCCCCGGCCGTGCCCCAGGGAAGGGCCACGGCCCCCGGTGACCAGAGCGCGTCCCGCTCCAGCCCCGCTGGCCCGACGCGGCAGCCCTTCTCCTCGCACGGGGAACCGGCCAGCTCGGAAGTAACAAAACACAGCCCATTGTTTTCTGTGTTTGAGTACCAAGGAGGCAAACATCACTACCACCACCACTCCCCGGAGTCTCCTCTCGCCGCCCCGGCAGCCCCAGGGCTATGTAGGTCACGAACGGGAGGGAAACGTTTTAAAAATAACCCGGCCTGGAAAAATATCTTTCGAATCTCTCTCATCAGGGTGGAATTATAGGTTCCGTATGAGGCGATTTTAGTTATGCTTTGAAATTAATTTTATTAAATCTCCAGATAACTTGTGCCGGTAGCAAAGCTCCCCCAGCTACCCTTTCAAGCACAGCCCTAGAATTCGCTGGTGTTCGCAAACTCCACCGGGGCGTTTATAGACTTTAAAGCCGTCGCTCAGCGTCTTTAGTTCAAACTCCCCTCGTTAACCGGCGGTAATTCCATCAAAAACCCTAGGAAAGCGAAACGCACCGAGGGGCGCAGCAGCCCAGGAGAAGAACCACAGCGGGGGAGTCCCAGGGGGGTCAGAGGCGCCGGTTAGGGGCGAGGGGAGGTCGCACCCCCGGAACAATGGGAACAATGCGACTCCCCAGCGGCGGCGGGGCGGGCGAGGTGCGGAGCGCAGCGGCACCG
>JAOEHY010044357.1:45094-81357 GCA_025447955.1 Psilopsiagon aurifrons
GGCACCGCTCCGCACCTCGCCCTCTCAGCCACCGCCTCCGGGGGGCCGCCCGGTGACAGATGGCGGCTCAACGGCCGCATACAAATAAGGGGTGTAACGTAGAAGGGGGGAGTGAAACGACGCCCATCACCAGTGCCGTCACGTCTGACGTTGGCAGCCATATGGCGCGTGCCACCGGGCGGGGCGGGGCGCGGGGCGGGGCGCAGATGCGTTTTGGGGCGGTGGCGATCGCCGCGGTACCCGAGTCCCGGTGCCTGCCCCCTCCCAGCCGCGCATCCTCGGTCCCGCTATATAACGGGGGGAGCCCGGCGCTGAGCAACCTCGGGAAAAAAAAAACACACCACAACACCAAAACACACCGCTCGCACACAGAGCTGTGCCGGGGTTATGAGACCGTCACCGCGCAGGAGAGGCTGAGCAACGGAGGTAACGGAAAAACGCGTTGTTTCCGCACCCCCCCCATCCCTTCGAGGGAAAGGGGTTAGCGGCGGCTGCCGGGATGGGAGAGGAGTCTGCGGGGTCGAGGGGTAGTGTCGCTTGCAGCCGCTCCCACCGGTGTGTGCGGGCAGCTGTGTGCAGACACACCTGTGTCCGTCCATCCGCGCGCACACATCTGTGTGTGTATACACATATATGTATACGCACATGTGCGTCCATGCACGCATATAAGCATGCATACGTGCGTGCACCTGTGCGCACATATACTATACATGTATATGTGTTTCCAACTGTGTCTCCCCAACTTCAGCTCCCTCTCCTCCTCAAAGGACAGTAGCACGGCTGGCGGGCGAGCGGCATTGTTCCTCCCCAGTGTGCCCGATGCCACCGCGGGACGGTTCCAACCCCTCCGGCAAGGGCCCCGCTGGAGCCAAGGGGACGATGCCGGTCTGCTGTGGATAGGGTGATGGAGACGGAAAGCAGGGGCTGGTTCCGCACCTGTTACCGCTGCTCGGCACACCCCCCGCCACGGGCGCCCAGCGGCAGTCCTGCGTGCGGCGGCGGGACCCGGATAGGCTGAGTAGTGTCGATCGGGGCAGCAGATGCCCTGCGCCCGTCGGGGCTGTGTAAAACCCCGTGCAAGGAGGAGACGAAGGGGAGCAGCAGAAAGTGGCTGCAACAGGGGTGGCCATCCGCCCCTGCTGGTGTCCTGTGCGTGTGCCTCTCCGCCTTTCCCCGTCCGCATCCAGTAAAAGCGGTGTGATTTTGGGTGGATTTTTTTTGTGTGTGGGGGGGGGGGTGGGGTGGGTGGGTTAGTTTGTTTGGATTTAATTTTTTTTAAAACCTGCCCTGTCTGCTGTAGCCGGGCTGCCCCACGCACACGTAATCTGCTTATATTCCCCACTAATATCAGCGAGTTACATAACGGCATTGGAGCATATGTCAACTTCATTATAAGGCAGGACTGCGGAGACAATAGAAACTTTACGCTGGCACCGTTGGGAGGCCGGGGCTTCCCCTGGGAGGGGACGGGGGGAGAAAAAAGGGGGGATCTCTGGCGGCTTCTCCCCCACCGCGGGTCATTGATCGGGGCCGCGGCTGCCTGTCCCTGTGCTGACACGACTCTTTTCTGTCTCCTCCGTGACACAGAAGCTCGCCATGACCAAGTCGTACAGCGAGAGTGGGCTAATGGGCGAGCCCCAGCCTCAGGGGCCCCCAAGCTGGACGGACGAGTGCCTCAGCTCCCAGGACGAGGAGCACGAGGTAGACAAGAAGGAGGAGGACCTGGAGGGTCTGCACGGAGAGACTGAGGAGGACTCTCTGCGGAACGGTGAGGAGGAGGACGAGGAGGACGACTTGGACGAAGAGGAGGAAGAAGAAGAGGAGGAGGAGGACGACGATCAGAAGCCCAAGAGACGGGGTCCCAAGAAGAAGAAGATGACCAAAGCACGGATGGAGCGTTTCAAGCTGCGGCGCATGAAGGCCAATGCCCGGGAGCGCAACCGCATGCACGGCCTGAATGCAGCCCTGGACAACCTGCGTAAGGTGGTGCCCTGCTACTCCAAGACGCAGAAGCTCTCCAAGATTGAGACCCTGCGCCTGGCCAAGAACTACATCTGGGCACTCTCCGAGATCCTGCGCTCTGGCAAGAGCCCCGACCTGGTTTCCTTCGTGCAAACCCTCTGCAAGGGCCTCTCGCAGCCCACCACTAACCTGGTGGCCGGCTGCCTGCAACTCAACCCGCGGACCTTCCTCCCCGAGCAGAGCCAGGAGGTGCCGCCGCACGTGGCGGCGGCAGGGCCGCCCTTCCCGGCTCATCCCTACCCGTACCAGTCGCCCGGGCTCCCCAGCCCGCCCTACGGCACCATGGACAGCTCCCACCTCTTCCACCTCAAGCCGCCGCACGCCTACGGCGCAGCGCTGGAGCCCTTCTTCGAGAGCGGCCTGGCGGAGGGCGCCAGCCCCGCCTTCGACGGGCCGCTCAGCCCTCCCCTCAGCGTCAACGGGAACTTCTCCTTCAAGCACGAGCCGGCCGCCGACTTCGACAAGAGCTACGCCTTCACCATGCACTACCCTGCCGCTGCCGCCACGCTGGCCGCCGCGCCATCCCACGCCGCCATCTTCCCGGCCGCTGCCTCCCGCTGCGAGCTCCCCGTCGACGGCCTGGCACCCTACGAGGGACACCCGCACCACGAGCGGGTCCTCAGCGCCCAGCTCAACGCCATCTTCCACGACTGAGCTTCCCCTGACCCGCCGCGGGACGGGGAGGGGAAGAGCCGAGCCCGCCGGCGGCCACCGCCTTGTTTACAGTCCTCGGAGCGACGCTGTAAACGCGGGGCAGCGGCACCGGGATCGCGCCAATTACCTGATCGGGATAACAAAATCACAAGCAATAATTAGGATCTATGCAATTTTTAAACTAGCGATGGGCCAATTACAAAATATATATGAAATCTCTATTTTTCAACCAACGTTTTACTACTTGTTACCTTTCCCATGCTGAATTATTTTGTTGTGATTTTGTACAGAATTTTTAATGACTTTTTATAACGTGAATTTCCTATTTTAAACCATGCAGCTTCATCAATTTTTATACATATCGGAAAGGTAGAATTATATCTAATTTATACAAAATGATTTAACTAATTTAAACCAGCAGAAAAGTGCTTAGAGAAGTTACGTTGCCTTAGCACTTCTTTCCTTTCAAATAGTTGAAGAAGAAGAAAAAAAATGCACAATCCGGGCAATTTATTTCCCATGAAAGTCTCTTTTTTTTTTTTTTTCCTTTTCTTTTTTGTTTTGTTTCCTTTTCTTTCTTTCTTTTTCTCTTTTCCTTTTCTTTCTCCTCTCCTCCCTACAGCAAGAACCAGATCCCCTAGGTCTTGAGAAGATATAAGAACGAGAGACTTATTTTCTATTAGAACATATCAATTCAACACATTACTTGCACAAACTTGTATATAAAGATTATAAGCAAATGCCAACACCCTTTTTAAATCAAAAGCTGCTTGACTATCACATACAATTTGCACTGTTTCTTTTTAGTCTTTGAAGCCCTTGGCATTCCGTGGTTTTTCTGAAGAGAACTTGACGATGTTAATGTTTCCAGGCGATATAAATGCATGATTTTATACATGTTCACACAATCCGTGGTTGTCATATGCTCATCTTTTAAATCGGAACCTAAAACTAATCAGGTTATTGAAGTCGGGCTATATACCTATTGTAGTCGATTAGTACGGTAGCTTGAAACAAATTCAAACCATTTAATCCGTAATTAGAACAATAGCTATTGCATGTACAATGCAGTCCAGAATAAGTGCTGTTTGAAATGTAACGCTGGTTCAACTGGAATCAATCTGTACTGTAATTTTGTTTGTAATCCTGTATATTATGGTGTAATGCACACTGGGATTTTAGGAAAACATCCGTCCTTTGGCAACAACATAGTATTGAACATTTGGTCGAATGTTGCATTTCTCCTTAAATGTGATTATTATTTTTTTCTTAGTGTAAGTAATTCCTATGGGATTATTGTTTTATTCTGATAGCTCATGAAAGGTGCAACACTTATGATTTGTAGAATAAAATTGGACTAAAAAAAAGAAGACATGGGTTCTTGATTTGCCTTGAGGGGTTTCGAGAGCAAGAGGGAAGATGGGAGTGGGGGGGGGGGGGGGTGTGTGGAGGAAATTTTGTTCGTTTCTTTACAGCGAAACGGGTCGTTTGTAATGCTGAGTTGTCGAATTAGGGAAGCAGGGACCAGAAAAGCCGCTCGCCGGGGAGCTGTAGCTGCCGTTTTGAGCAGCGCTGACAGCCCCGCGCCAGCCCTAGCTCAGCCCGGTCTCCTCTCTCAAGTTACGGAGGGAGTGCCCGTTCCGTGATAACGGCGCGGCTTCCCTCTTCCAGGCGGACGCGGCGCACAGGGAAAATACCATTTCAGCCCTGGCAGCAGGTGCTCCTTCCCCCGTCAGCCAGCCCTGGATCCTGCGCTACCGATTCGCCATCTCCTCTCCTCCCAGATGGGAAACATGTGTTTCTTTAATCTTCACTGATTATTCTGGGGCTTAAGGAACTCAGAGACACAACCTGCGGGAGAGTAATTCCCCTAATGACCAGGAGCAATCAGCAACAGGTCTTTGCCTCCTACGGTCAGAAACAGACTAAAGAGGCTCCCTGGAACACCTTATATGAAGTCTGTCACAAAGAGGAAGGGGTTTTCATAAATATTTCACTTAAATCCAGCAAAAAGTGAACAGTCTCTCCTGTGGATAAGAGCATTATGTTTTTCCAGAAGAAATCAAGCTGTTGAAGTCTATTTTAAAGGTGTTTGTAGATATGGAAATCCAACGCGTAAGCATCGCAAACCTGTGCTAGTGCTGCCGTGCCCTTGCTGCGGGGCTTCCCTACTAAAACCATGACGAGAATTCATTGCGACGCCGATCCTGCCTGAGCTCTCAGCCCCGCACTCCAAAGCTGTTGCGTTATCTGGAAAGCAAGCAAGCAAAAGGCAACTTTTCAAGCACCCGATGAACCTGTCCCAGTCAGTGGCAGCTCAGCTAAATATATCCTGGATAACCTGAGGGAGGGAGGGGAGGGGGATGAATGACACTTTTCCAGATAAAATTGAAAAAGGTAACTCAGGCTAGCTCGCCTTTTGGTTATGTGGCTTCTTCCTGAACATAAGGATTCTTCTAGTCAGTCAAGGGGCAACTCGCATGCCACCATCTTTTATTCAAAGGCAGGCACAGATGTTCCTTCTGCAGGGGAGGTTTTAATTTATGAAAATTATATTGTTTATGCATGAATGCACTCTGCATAACACACAGTCCTTCCATCTGATGAGAGAAATACCACAGAACTAGTGCCAATGTCAGGAACATATTCTGCAAATTTAGCCGCTTAAATGTTTAATGAATATTTGGAAGGCATTTCCAAACCACAAGAAACCTTTTCAATTACCTTTACTTTTTCCCATGATTAATAACAAAATTCAACTCCTCTAGCCAATGCAGTTTACTTAAATGATCTACTTAGGCTATCTGAATGTTTGCTACTGTGATACAGTAGAGAAAATGATATATCAATGTTATGAGCAATCTAATAAGGAAAATTAATTAGGCATTTTGGTAACTACAGGCTCCATTTTACAAATCACTTGTGAGTTTTGTTATTTCAATCAGTTTAGTTCCTCCCCCCCTTTATAAAATATTGGAGATCTTCTTCCCCACCTATTGCTGCTGCTTCTGATGCCTCCATCATAGTTTTCTCACTGTTTGTATCTAGCCAAATCTTAAAATCTCTGCTCATGACTCCCCCACAGGAAGGTCTATCAAGGTCTCTTTGAAAGGAGAGAATTACTCACACTGTTCCTCTCCTATGAACATACCACTAATTAGCTAAGACTATAGTAGGATTATCCAACTTCCACATGCAGAGGTAACTCTGGGGTTGTGTTGCATCCGCACATGTATTGGGTCACTCAATACAAGCTTAGGACTCTATTTTTACTTGGCTTGCTGACCTTCCCACTTCTTTATGCTCTGCTTCTGACAGCAGAAATTGTTCTGCCACCAGGGCATGCTTGAGAAGACCCTGATGAAATATCTACAGGTACTGTGCATGTGTAACAAGCACAACTTGTTGCTTTTCCTTTCTTAGATTTCTGAAGCAAGTGTAGAAGGTCTAGAGGTTGTGGACCCATCACTTACCATGATACAGCTGAGGCCCAGCTATGGCAAAAGGGTCTGAAGTGGTGAAATTACAGGTTATATTCACACGATGTCTGAGAGAGTGAAGCCTCAGGTTTTACCAAGCCAGAATGACAAATATGCCTAAACAACATCAGACTTTGGCCTAGTGCCTTCAGGAAGGCATCTTAGAGTAAGAGAAGGAGAATCAAGGAGAACCAAGATTCCCAGATTCACCAGAAAAAAAACCCAGAGTATTGCACTCCCCAGAAGATGATCTTTCAGAATTTTAATAAAGTAATATTAAAAAGCAACACACAATTCCAGAGGTAATAGGAATTCATAGATATAACTCTAAGCTAAGTCTTGAGAACATGTAAATCAAGTCTCTTCTATCATCTGTAACAGTAAAAGTTATTATGATTAGATCAATATGGTAACTGATCAAAGCTGGATATACCAAGACCTGAATAATTGCTTTTGACCTATTAAAATGTGTCTCCTCTTTAAAAAGGACCATGTACTTCTGTAATAAGAATCATCTTGTCAAAGTTTTAAATTCCATTCTTGTTTATATATGAGTAAAACAAAAAAACACACCCCAAAACCCCAACCAACCAAATAAAACCCACTCAGTTCTCACTCATTCCTATCGAGAAAGAACATGCAGAAAGTAATTTGGAGTTCTGCCTGGTGGTGTTTCAGGGAAAACAGGCAGAAATTGCTCTTTGGTTTTATGGACCAGCATGGGTTGTATGGTAGTTATTTCAGAAATTATAAATGGTTTGTTTCCTTAGCTGAAAATCCCATATTACAAAACACCCTTGAAAAACACAGTACATGAATAAACGTCAGAACAGCGAGCTGAATATCTACAAATAGACTGTTAAATATGTACATAAGTGTTTTTTAAATAATTCATATATGTATTTAACAAACTGTCAGAAGATATGCAATACAAAATTAAATCCGACAATGCTCTCAAAGCATTCTCCCAAGTATTTAGGTTGCCTACAGGGTATGTAAAACAGAATATCAGCTCTGGCTTGCAGTTTCCTAGCTTGTAGTAGTTTGCAGCACAGATTTAGTTACTTCTATTTAATTTCATAAACAAGCAGTTAAGATTTGCACTATTTGCCAACATTTTGGTGACAGAACAGCAGAAAATAATTTTCAGAGTTTAACTTTATTACCTTGAAAAGACATCATGTCAACCTTAATGCAGAGAAAAAGCATCCTCTAATCAACAGATTCTCATCTTTAGATTCATTTCCATTATCACATTTTCTTCTATTCTCATTAAGACTGTTTTCAGGTAGTGATGGTCTCAGGAATGACTTAAATTTCAGACTCCATTCTTACAGCTTCTTATTGCTGCATAATAATTACACTTCTCTTTGCAGGGATTTGTCCATCTCCAGAATTTCAGACTTTCTTTCTTTTCCTTACCTGCTCTTCCTTCCCCTTTTTTATGCTTTTCTTCTCCTTTTTAGACATATAAAAGAATGTTTAGTAATAGTAATGTTATCTTCCACAGATAATTGATGCCTTCAAGACAATTTATTACTTCACTTATTCTGTAAAGTCTGGTGCTCTGCTTAATGCCTCTTCAAAGAATGTAAACTAACACAACAGAGTTGAATTAATATTGAAAGTTATAAAAGATTTCTTTTTTTTTTCCTAGGGTAGCAATGTAAGAAGGGAGCATACTTAGAAGAGCTAGTATTTGGAATTAACTGCTGAAGTATAACTGACTACACATTAAACCTTCATTGTACAAACAGACACTGTAGCCAGAAAAACATACAAGCTAAGGGTATGTTGCCAATTTCAAAACTCAGGTTTCTCCAGAAGCAGATCTCTATCAGCCACTCAAACAAGCCAGCTATCAGAAATGTCCAGTGAATACTCCAGATTGGGCATAAGGTGTTTTCCTCACAGCATCCCCTTATCGCTTCATAATACCCAACCCTTAACTTCAGTATCACATTATCCATGAACCAAAAACTGTCCTTCCCATTTCTTGCCTATTAACCTTGCATTTTTCTACCCATTCTTGACGTGAGAAGATATCTTTTCCAATAGCATGCTTTACCTGCTTGTTTTTCTTCAGTAAAAACTAGCTGTACTACCACCACTTGTTATTTCTGACATAGGCTGTCCGAGCTCTTCTCTTCTTTCACCATGTTCTTCTGGAAAAGACTTGTAAGACTCCCACTAGTTCTTAGAACTTAGACAGCAAGAGGTTATTTCCTTCATCCAGAGAGAAACACTACTAGACAAGCACAGGTTAGCTCATTGGTTGTCCAGACCTAGAGAATGCTACCTGTTCCTAGTTCATCTGCCTGTGCCTAAGGCCAGCACCCCACCATGGAACAATCTCTCCCCTGAGTTTAGACTGCAGAAAACAGGCTTTAAAGAAGGCACAAGTGGTATCTGACCTCCCTCATGCAAGAACAGTGCTTAAGAAGAGGCTCCCACCCCAGATATCTGCCTTGATGACACTGTAGCTGCCTGTGCCTGGGGATATCCAAGCCCTAACCTACAGGCTTAGCATCTTTGCTTGACCTTGGACCTGCCTTGACAGAACAGACTTCCTTGGAGACTGCTGAGTTAGCACTGATACAGGTTATTGTCACTAGATATGCTCCCAATCCCTTGACTTCGCTTTCAGCTTGATAGTGAACCTACCATGTTGCAATGGGTTTGTCCAGCTATCTAGATTCTGGCTGAACTTGGCTATACACAGCTCTGCTCATCCTGAGTAGGAATGCAGGACCCTACCTAGCCTATTGCTACTCTCAGCATTATTTCCTTTATAGGACAGCCTACCTTTACCCTCCTTTTAATATTCCTCCTCCCATGCTCCTAGCTACTGAGAACACTAAAAATCTTGACCAGCCTCACCTGCAACTCCCTTACCAATCCCACCTAAGGGCCCTGAGCTCTATTTAGTCTCAGCCTGGGGCAATCAGTCCTTCCTTTAGAAGTAGATGAGGATGATTGGTGTTCAGGTTAGGTACAGCCTCTTCACCATGAACTTGCCTGATGATTTGGATTCTTGGCGGGTACCATCAGGTAGGTGCTGGCCTGAAAGGCCTCTGCCTTGCTAGCCCTGGGGTCCATCCACTTTGTTTCCCAGGCTACCAGGGCACAGCTGGCCCTTGCTGTGCTCTAGCAATTGCTTTGCTTCACTCGGTGTGCCCCCGCCTCCCTTTTTGCTGCTTCTACTTTACTTCATTATTTGTTTAAAGCAAAAATGTTAAGACAATTTCTGAGGCAGCTCCATAGGCTCCCCAAGTAAAACGAAGTAACAGAGTAACCTAGGATTCAGACTATGCAAAGAAACAGAAAGCTGTTCTGTGGTTGCAGTTCTATGATTTTTTTTTTCTTATTCCTTGTACACAGGAATAGTTCATAATTTCATTGTTATTGGAAAAAAAAAGCTGTATCTTGTAAAGACCTGCTAATGAGCTAGATGTTCTCATGCACTGCATACTTAGTAACCCTTAAATTTAAGGAGGTACATTAAATTCAAAGACAATTACTTTATGCGTGGAAAACACTACATATTTATAAATACTCAAAGAATACTTCTGGAGGCTATCTGAAGAGCTGCAAAATTCAATTTGAAGGATTTTTATTACAGAGTGTCCTTCAGCCTCTCTAACTCCTTATTAAGAGATGAACAGGGCTTCTCTGTGTTCATGTATGCATTGTCATTGAATCAAAATGCACATAAGAGAACTGGAAAGTAAAATGGTTTAGCTGCTTTGGGTGACTTGGAACGACTTCTGCATCATCCTTGTCCCTTGTGCAGCATACTGCATTTCTAGATGCCTCTTGATCATTCTGACATCACAAGTACCTACATACTTCACTTTCAGATTCTGATTATGATTAAAGGTGTGGAAGAAATCAAGGCTGTTATGTGTAAATTCAGTGCTCTGAACTATTTGCCTATCTACAATTCTTGCTACACACTTACTATTCTCCTTGTGCATCTCTTTTTTTCTCTGATATGGCAACATCACACAGGATACTAGGTGAGATTATTGATACAACCCTTCTTACAAGAAGAGACAAGGAAGATTTGTGTGTGAGAGTTCCAGCCAGTCTATAAAATGGATAAGATGATATCACTGGACTATTATATGTTTTTCCAAATTCAATTTGAATGCTTTTCAAAACTGTGTATATCTGAAAGTTGCGATATTTAAAAAATAAATCTATTAGAATAGATTTGCTTATATATTATTGTTGCCACAGGAAAAAGTGTGTCTCAGACTTACAAAGGACTGTGGGGACCAAGGATTTGTGAATAGTAGCAAATCAAGTGTGAATATATGTTTTTTGGTACTCATATACAGTTCTCTCACTATT
Source organism: Psilopsiagon aurifrons (assembly GCA_025447955.1). Taxonomy (NCBI): domain Eukaryota; kingdom Metazoa; phylum Chordata; class Aves; order Psittaciformes; family Psittacidae; genus Psilopsiagon; species Psilopsiagon aurifrons. Next base: position 55,606 of record JAOEHY010044357.1, read on the forward strand.
TTAGATTTTTAACTACTACATTTTAGTGTCTTATAATTTGCTGATATAATATACCTTTCAAGTAATATCAGTAAAAGGGTGTTAGAAGTTTTAGTGCTACCAGTTGAAGGGTATTACAAGTCTCTTGGGAACTGTAATAGTCTTCCACTGATGTTACTGAAAATAGTAGTATTTTTTGATTCTAAACCAGTTATAATCTTATCCTTTCCTATACCTTGTGAGAAACTATCTGGTGACAATGTATAATGTACATAGGTTGGATAGGCTAATAAATGCTCCCAGAAACAAATACAAATGACTGCATGGGATTATAATGGGCATACAGCCTCAAAATTGATTCAACTATATCCAGTTTCATGTTGTGCTTTATCTTCTGGTTGACAATTTAGCTTTCCTTTTGCATGACATCAATGCAAACACATTAAAGATCAGTGATGCCAAATAACAGACACAGGTTTGATTGGTTCATCTACTGTTGTACCTGAATGATAAATTGGTAAGCCAAGCTTGTTTGTTTGGCTCGTGGCTTTTTCTGCCTTGTCATGCAGTTATCTTTAGGCAAAAAGATGTGTTTTGCACACATCTTTCACAGTTCACGCTTTATCTGATTACTATGCATACAAGATATTTATATCCCAGCAAAGAAGATCTAAGGAACAAAAAGTATTGACACAATTAAAATCTGAACAAGACTATTGACACCAATAGCTCCAAGCAAGCAGAAAGTTTGTGCTCATGTTACGATTCAGAAAGGCAAATTGTTGAGGGCTACATTTCAGGGAAAGCTGTTTCAACAGCTCCATGCAAACTGAAAAGCACAGGTTGCATATTTGGCAGATATTCAGGGCAGAGAAGTGGCAAAGTAATAGATGGAAATAAACATCAAAAAGCTGTACAATAGTGACTTTTTAAATGTCTTAAAACTATCTTATAATAAGCCTGGTCTAGGGTTTTATGGAACTATTGAGGAAGTCAGTTTAGTCATGAAATCATGTATCATCTCAGGCACTCACAGCTGGTTTGACTGCAGACAATCAGATTTCCTTACCTGTGACACTATTTCTCTTCTAGAAGGACAAACATCACAGGGAAAGCCTTGGATATTTTGACAGGCTGTTTGAACTAAAATTTGTATCAAAAAGGGCAACATTTTAAATTCCTTATTTTCTCAGGGGAACAGTGTAGATGTCTTATTACAAATGCTAAAGATAAAATGGCTAAACTGCTCATTTAAAAATACCATTTTCATGCACCAGTATGCCACCATGACATTCTACAACTCAGAACTAAAACCACTCTGTTTTCCTTCAAGTTAAGCTCTTGCAGGCTCAGGAGCACCTTAAAAATTGATGCTGGAGCTCTAATGTGATTGTCATCAGTGAATCTTACAGCACCTGTGAGTAGAGCTGTCATACCTCCAAACAGTAAAATACATCATTTACAGCAGGGAGTGAAGAAGCAATCTGCTTCCTCTGTGTTCAAGTTTTGAGGGTGATGGATGACTATAAAACCTTCTGGCTATGCTTTCTGCATTGGCCCATTTGTTACAGAATTTAATGTTGTATGGGTTTTATCAGATTAAGAATTATGTAAAGGGTCTGTGCAAATGTGGTACCTCCACCTAGGTTTATAATAATATTGTTTTGCACCATTAATGTCAACGTTATTAATCTTAAGGCTAATGCCATAGGCACAACCTGTAAAAGACGACCTTTTTAGCATGAAGGGGTTATTATGACTTCGTGTTGTATGTTCTGACTTTGTTCTGTTGTAGTTTTCTAAGGCTAAATAACACTAATATTATTAATGATGATAGAAAAGCAGAAAACACATGGGACTGACAAAGTGAGTTTCTGTAGCTAGGGAGCTCTTTTATTGCTCTCTTTTAGGAAGGAAGAGTAACTTAGGACAAAAAAACCTCGTCAGACATCAGAGTGCCCCCGACCTTTCTCACCGCCACTCTGCGAAGCACCTACAGTACCTCGTCTGGGGCCCGGGGTCTCTGCGGTATCGGGGGCAGGCTGGAGGGCAGCAGCGCAGTACTGCCGTGGTCAGCGCCAGCCTGCGGGCTGCCCCGCTCTACCCGTCCTGTCCCCCAGTGGGGGACACGTTTGCCCAGGAGGGTCTTAACGCAGTCCCCGGCAGCCTGACCGCTGAATGCAAGGGGCTGCCAGGGCCCGCCCCTGGACCTGCCGTAGTCATCGGACGAGGCCGCGGCTCTAAGCCGGGGCTGAGAGCTCTCCCGCCGGCCCCTGGGCGGCCGCGGCCCCGCTTCCTTCCGTGCCAGCCGGCGGAGCAGCCTCAGAGCCCGGGCGGGTGACAGCGGCGAAGGGCATCGCTGTCCCGGCGTGCAGGCAGGGAGGGAACGGGGAAACAGCCACATGCGGCTGCCTGGGGACCCGAGTCCTGAGTGACGTCCAGATAAGGAGAGGGGACAGCGGAGGAACAAGCTGGCTCCGGGCACCCCCTGATGGTAACGCGGAGTTTAGGGCAGCTGGCTCTGGGTCTGCAGAGAAAACGGTTCAAAAAACCGCCTTCATTGAGCGCAAAAACCTGCCACACTTTTTCCACGCGTGTTCTCTCCTTTACAAAAAGCCTGCCGGTTCGGTATTAAGCACCAAAACCAGGGAGGTTACGCCTCAAATCCCTTCTTTCCCCAAAAGGGTTTTCTTTTTCTTATCTCAGCCACAGCAGGCAAGGACAGGTGAACACGCTGATTTGTAAGTTGCTACACTTGCACCGGCATTTTGCTCAAAAAGAAATGCGAAAATGGAGATAAAAGACATCATAGTGAGGTTAAAAACCTCCAAGAAGAGCAACCAACCTGTCAAGATTAATTTCATGGCGTTTGGCATTACTGAAGCTGCTTTTGTGCCATCTGTATTTTTTCATAGTATCACTTAAGGCAGACACAGTGCTAAGCTAACCCTGACTTGCTAACTAACACTTGTTCTCCTTTTCCACTCTCATTCTCTTTTTTTTCTTCTTCTTTTTAACTGCTTCTCAGCAAGTTCTCATTCCCCTCTTCTTATCATCCTGTTCTTAAACATCATTCATCCCCAGAGGAGGGGGAAAATGACAAGGAAATGATTCCTGAACTGTTTCGTAATAGAGGTATCTAACGAAACTCCCCGGGAGTTTTCTTTTTCTATTTTCAAGATTTCTTTCTTTCTGTTCTTCAAGCACAACACAGAGGAGGTTCACTCTGTGATACTTATTTTATGAAAATGTAGCATGCTCCTGTTTTTCAGCAAAAACCTGAAGCTGAGGGGAAACACCAGGGTAAAAAGTCGCTGAGCGTATTTTATCTGTGACTACTTCCAGAGGCTCCCCCAAAACCCCTTTCGACACAGGAGAAATCACAGCTTCAGAGTACAAAACCAGCACAATTTTTGAGGCATACTAGAGAGAGACAACAAGGTACACATTGCAGAGAAGAGAGCAGTCTGCTCTCAATCATCTGCTTATTGTCTCATCGAGAAAACTCTTCAGCTCGTTTTTGCTAAGGAGTAGCCTTTCATGGGGAAGAGGCTGAATTTAGCATTTGAAGACCCTAATGTTGTTCATGGCAACAAGGGTTTAAAACTCTGATGGGAACCTGACAGAAGAAAAAAGCCTTTTAGCCTCCTACTCACAGCAGCCTATGAGAATCTCACAGTCCTCATCAGTTTGGCAATTCCAGTACATGGTTCAGGAGTCAGCGCCTCTGCCTCTGTCCTGTCTGGACTCTAAGAAGGCATGGCCAGCTCAGGGCTACCCACGAGGTCCAGCTCCACCAAGGCCGTATGTGTGCAGCAAAGCGCCTCAAGAGCCGCACAGGTTTCAGACACCAGCGTTTCATGCAGGGCACCCTGCTGTGCTCATTTGTCACTTCAGCTCATTTGTAGCTTTTAAAACTTTCATGACTTACTAGTCATACCCAAGTGGGAAACAAAAGCAAAACCCATTAAGCCACTGTGATGATTTAGGTAAATTTAGTGGTGTGATGAGGCAGCCGATTTCCATGGCTCTGGGAGCCAGGTATATGAAGCACAGGGTGAATTTTCCTTTTGCTGCTCTCAGGCTAACCAGTCAGCACAAGGATCAGCCCTCATCCAGGTCAGGAATTGCCTAAAACTGCATGCAACAGGACAATGGTGCAGGTGTTTCTTGGAGATTCAGAAAAACGAACACTTTGTTTAGTTCTCCCTGGGTACCCACATAAAACAGCTGCTTAACTTTATTTAATGCTTTTCAGTCATTACTGACTGATGCTGAAATCAAAGCAGCGCCCAGAAAAGGAAAGCTTTTGTGCCTTCATGCCCTGCAAGGCACCTGCTGCTCCTAGGAGACTAGTTGGAAAAGGTCCTATTTGGCCTCTATGAAGATTTAAAAATACAATACTCAGTAGCACCTTGATCCAAATCATCCTCATCCAAACAGTAATTAGCTACTGGAAGACAAAGTCAGAGTGAAGTCCAAATCTTGCATTTAGAGATAAACATGCATTAATGTACAAAGCAGCACACGTACTAGAGCTGGAGAAAGGCAGCTCAATTTACACAATAATATTACGATATGTGCATACAAATTGTACTCACATCACTCTCAGGATGACTTTTTGAGTCTGCATGCATGGGATTTATTAAACATTAAATCAGCTGAGGCATGTTAGCAGAACTAATGTCTAAAAGAGCTGTCAGGCTTCTAAATAACTGGTTATAATAATAGGCCAAGATAACTTTAGCCTCAGTTTCACCCTCTCAGAATAATCAACGGTTCCTGGAAATGGAACTCTCTTAAAGATCAGTAAAGCACACTGGTTAAATTGATATTAGCATGTTGGGCATTCCTCAGGGAAAACCGTAGTAGTGAGTACAAAAGCACAGAGCAAAGAGTAGCAGTAGATAAAACTATTACTTTGCTGCTAAAACAAAACCATCTCCAAGGATCTCAAGCTCATTCTTAAATTATAAAGACACACCAGTGAGGAGAAAGGATCAGTGAGATAAATGATTTCTAGTCCCTAGATACTGACAGAAGGCATTCAGTACATTCAGTATTGAAAGTGAGTGTGGTTTTTTGACTATACATTATGGATATGTCCATCCATAGCTGGACTTTACAGTCGGGGGGGTCAGTAGGGCTGATCTCAAAAAGCACATCAGTGCCCATGTTAATGTTGACTTCTGAACTATTTCCAGTGGCAACCAGTGCAAAAAACATCCCTGGGTATCAGGTCACTGGTGAAGTGTGTGCAGAAGTCTGGACACTGACAGAGAAAAGGAAAAAGCCGAAACAGAAACACCATGTATAAAAGTCGGTAAGCAACTCATTTGAGGCAGAGAGTTCAGGCAGAGCAGAGCTGGACACAGAGAGCAATGAAAGCAGGATATAAATAGGAAGGATTTGTTGGGCAGTGCTACTGGTTCCCAGGATCTGGAGCTGATGCACTGGCTGCCAGGCACTCATGAGGCACTGCTGCTCCTCCAGCATCCCCCCTCCCTGCTACATTGGTGCTTTACTATCAGAACACAGCCACAGCCCCAGACAAGAGAGCCAACCTCCATCCCTGGACCACAGTGGAAGCCTGCAGAGAGGATTTCTGCTCTGCAGGAGATCAGAACACTCTTAGAAAGCAGCCTCGTGTCTGCAGGGCTCTGCACATATAAGCTTTAGGAGTGGTGGAAACCCATAATGTAATGGTTCATGAAGGGAAAGGAGCAGTGTTCTACTCCCATCCCCATTCCTGCTCAAAGCCCTTTCATGCCCTGCACCCCTTTTCCTCCCTCACCTGTAATCCCTCCATGCACATGCAGTGCAAACCCAGAGCAAAATTGGTCGGTTTCAGCTGTAACCCCCCAGATTTTACAATGCAATGTGCTCTTTTTAGAGAGAAGTGGAAGACAAGACAGAAATACCCAACCCGTGGCCAGGGAGCAAAGCAGAAACTGTTACCTAAACACACATCTAATCCTCAGCTTCCTGCCACGTAGGAGCCATGGGTAATTTAAGCTCAGTGTGATGCTGCCAGTAACTGTGTTATTTAATAGCTAGGGTTTATGCAGTGATTTTTTAATGGGGTTTTTCCAGTTCCACCCACTAACTCCCATAGGACTGGAGACAGAAAAGTTTCCCACAATGAACACTTGGAGTGACCCTTCCTCTTGCATCTCAAACTGCTCCATCAAACCAAAGGACATTACTGGATCTTAAATAACCCCAGAAATGGCTCAAACAGGGAAACATAACATCTTCCCCCCCTTCTCTTTATGGGATTCCCATCTGCCACAGATATGGGGTAGAAGAGGGATTATTGCCCTGCCAACACTTCCCTTCAGAGTGAGTAGAGAGCCAAACTGCAGAGGATGATCAGAATAAATTATAGCTGAGAGGAGAGGAGTGCTCTAAGGAACGAAAAATTCTTCCTCTGACTGCCTCATCCCTGCGGCATGGCAGAACAGGGCCAGAAAATCCACAGCAAACCAACAAGACCCCACCTCTAAAACCTAATTTAAACCAACAAATACAAAATATTTAACAATTCCTGATGATTTCACTGATAAATGTAGACATCCATTGTACTGCTGAATTCTGTATACTAATCCATGTATATCAAAACCCTACACAGATGATTGCTGAGGACCTACTACATAAGGTAGCAAATAAACTAGTAAATCAACACAAAACTAACACAGACTGGGCCACTGCCTCTCACTTTATGCTTTGATTTCCAGATGCATGTATTTTTTTAATGCTGTATATCTTACATTATTTCTTTCACTCCACACTGGACAGACATTTTAGGCACTCAGAAAAATTGAATGTATGAATCAAAAGGAAAGTCACAGAAAAAATGACAGCACTTTGAATGTTAAAGATGGCATTGACATATTAATTAGTATCTCAGAAATGAAATAAAGCTAGTGATACGGAATGATTCATTAGAACAAAATAAAGCAGAGAAATAATTAATTCTGAGAGGAAGGATAAAAAAATTACAAATCGATATTAGCAGCAAACCTCTTCACAGATGAGCAAGACAGTGATTTCTAGCAACCATGGATGAGACTGCAGATAATAGTTTTCTTAGCAGATGGCTTGGTAGATGGCACTCTTCCCTCCTAAGCAGTTATTACAGATTTACTCCTGAGCTGCGTGCCAGCATAAAATGGATCCTTCCCCATATTGCAGCCCAGCCCCTGATTTATGGATGGAGAAGAACTTTTCAACTTTTACCAGCAGATTTTTGTGGTGGTCTGGTGCAGGATGTGTGACAATGAAGCTTGTGCTTGGTACCTATAGAAGCTCATTTCCCCTGAAGGTTAGAGGAGCAAGTGAGTAGGAATTTGCACTACAAAACTACAAGTTATTAAGTCCACACTATTGCACGTTCAGTATGGTCAGGTTCCAGAGCCCTTCCCTTGGCAGGCTACAAATCCTGGAATTACAGATAATTAAGCTAATACTTACCAAAAACATGAAAGCTGATACTGCACAGAGCATCACTTCTTGCTCATAGTGAAGACCAAGAGAAGCATTCTGCACCTGCTCCACAGGGAGCCACAGGAGCCAGCAGCTCTGCAGGGATGCTATCCAGGGTTTTCTGTAAGGGAGGCACGGCGTCCACATGGGAATGCAGTGGGTCCAGCTATGATAGACAGGGTCAACCACTAGTCCAGCAACAACCAGACCACTCCAAATGTCCCAGTTCTGGAGCTCTGCTGTCTCAGGCAGCATTTTCCCCCCTGCAGCTTCCCAGACAACCCTGCTGCTGTTGCGATGTTGCAGCTGCACCAACCAAGGTCTCAGCTTCAGGATCTGGGATTAAATTGTTCTCGGAGGCAAGGTGCTGGTTGTCAAAGTCCTTACCAAATCACACTTTCTGAGCTTGATGGCAGTCAGAAACGCTCCACAAAATTCAATCAAACACTAGCACAGCATTCCAAACAAGAATCCACACTAAGGTCTAAACTTCAGGTTGCTTCACTCCTCCTGCCAGAACCTTCAATCAAACTTTAGAAAAACCCAGTGGTCTGATTGAATCCAGTCTATGATATCATCCCAAACACACTTTTATCTTAGCTCATCTATTTTCCTGTTCCAGCCTCTGTGCCTGTTCCACCACATCAGACATGACTGTTTCATCCCAGCAACATAGGCAATGTCTTCCTCTTTGCTGCCGGCCTCAATGCCCTTGGCTTTTCCCTGCCCCATGTTGCAAAGAGCTGTTGCTGACAGTCTCTAACAGACAGTACTTTCCAGGCTGGCGGTATTCCCTGAGTTTCATCATCCATTTCTCAAAATCTGTCTCAAGGTCAGAGGCTTTCCAAGTCAACAAGTGCCTCCTGCTCCCTCCCCACAAAGCTCATGTGCTCAGGGCTGGGCTTAGTGGGAGCTGAGACCCGCCAACACAGGCATTCAGTATCTCTTCCTCAGTTCATCAAACCAGTCCTTTCCATTTAGGACATCCATCAGGGATGTCTTGTTCAAGTTATGTTTCAGGAAAGGCTATGAGATCCAATCCTATCTACTTTCTGGTTTCCCTTTTTACCCCGTTCTTTACAGTGGCTGATTTTCTCCTGTGCTTTTCTTAGCACTACTTTCTAAGCGCCTCCCCCAGGCCTTTAGGAACTACAGGATGCACAGCTGGAGCAGGATCTTTCCATCGCTTTCTTGCATTTTTCTACATCCAGTGATGGCACAATTGGCAGCAGACACTGAAATGTGGTGCATGAGGGGATTTCCCTCAGCTCGGGGAGGAGGCAAGTAGGTTTAGGAGTAGGGACTGAGAGACAGACTACTGGAAATGCATCCTGCCTTCCCTCCTGCTGTCACAGCCCAACAGGATGCATGACAGGGAGGATAACCTAACCCCTCCACTTGAATGAACACAATGACTTAAGGGATAGGGACAATGCTGACAAGTTCCTGCCTGGCACAGCCAGTGTGTCTCCTCCATGATCACCTCACCATCCCAGGTGCCCTTCCACAATAGGTATGAAGTTCTGCATGTGGAACCAAACAAGGACAATGGTTCATCTACCCTTGGAGGTGTCACTTAGGTTAAGTGAGCCTACACCCGGCGAAACTGCTTCCACAAAAAAAGATGTGTCATTGACATAGGAGACTCCCTTCTGATGGGAACAGAGACCCAATATGCTGATCAGACCCACTTCTTAGGGAAGTCTTCTGCCTCTTTTGGGCTTGGGTTAAAGACGTGAAGAGAAGGGTTTCTATCCTGGTATAGCCCTCTGATTATTATCCATTATTGATCTCTCAATGAAGTTGCAACAAGAGGTCTGAGAGCAATCGAGAGAGTTGTGATCTGTAGGAACATCCCCACAAGCTTTCTAGGAATTTCCACCCACCTTTTAGGAAATTGCATACTGCTTTCTGGGATTTTTTCCCATTGCTTTCTAAGCATTTCTTTCACCTTTCTAGAAGTTTACCTTTGCTTTTAGGAATTTCCATCTGCTTTCAAGAAATCCTTAATGGTCTTTAGAAATTTCCTTGATGCTTTCTGGCAATTGTGCACTACTTAGAGGAATTCCCTTCTGCATTCCAGGGGCTCCCTTCTGCTCTTTAGAGATTTCCCACAGCTTTCTAGGGACTGTATATTTCTTTCTAGGATTCCTCCATTGCTCCATAGCAATTCCTCCTTACTTCATAAGGAATTCTTTCCAGCTTTCTAGGATTTTGCAGCCAACTTTCTTAGAATGCACATTTGGCATTTGTGGAGTTCCCCACACACACAGATTTCTAGGAATTCAGTTCTGCTTTCTAAGAATATCCTATAATTTTCTAAGAGTTCCCTGTAGCTTTCTTGGCATTTTGCATGGTTTCCTAGATATTTTCCATACCTTTCTGGGAATTTTCTGCTACTATGAATTTCTCCTTGCCTTTAGTCATTTCTATCAGCTTTCCAGGTATATCTATCACGTTGTGGCTTAGTGTCAAGTGTTGTTCCATGCTGGTTGTGCCATTGCATGCCATGTCATGTTGTGGCATGCTCTATGCTACTCTGAGTTGCCCTGTGGTATCGTGTTTTGTCATATGTTGTGCTGCTACGTATTGTTCTCATCTGTCTGCTCGTGTTGCTCCATGCCTTCCTGTGTTGTGTGGCATGCTCCTGTGTGTCACCCTCTGCTTCTGCTGCCAGAGGTTATCAAGTGACATCCTATGTTGCTGCAGGAATAAATATTTGAGAGTGAATGTTCTTAATCACTATTTTCAAAAGCCATTGGAAAGAGTCAGGAGGTGAAAGTATCAGAAGTCTGCAACCTCTGGTCCCTAGAGGGTGATGAAAAAAAACTGTTAAGCCTGATTGAAGCAGTTGTGAGACCCTGTGGCTGTCCCCTGTGCCAGGATGGTGCTACACCTCCTATTGCCTCCATACTACATCCATAGCTGCATATTGACATCTCAGATCAGTTTGCTCCATCAAATGTCTTGCTGCTGACAGCAGTTAGCACAAATGCTTCAGGGCATGAACAATCCCACAAGAGACATTTATAAAATAGCCACATCGTAGAGGCAATGGCTTCTTAATTCCCTTGAAAAGTGGGTTTATCCCTTTAAATGTAGCTTTAGGTCCCTTCTAAATGCAGGTTGTCTCTTCATGTTCATTCCCTCCCAGTCGTACTGATATAAATATGTATCTAGATAAATAGGAAAATTGGATCTGCATTATTTTAGCTTGGCACAGTATAGCATAAGTAACCTAAAATTGGGTTCAAATATTGTAGATGGAGCCAAAACCTTTAACTGATTTTGTAAGTAATCCTCTATTAGCTCATATAACTGTTTCTTTACAATTTATATTGCCAAAAAATGTAGTGGTTCTTTTCTGTTTGACCAAATTTCCCTAGATAATAGTTTATTCATTATCAGCTAAGACTGAGAAAACAGAGTGCTGGGCTTTGTAACACTGACACAGACTCCCAGAAACCCCTAGCTCATGTATGGAAACAGTCTTTGTACTTAATGGCATTCCTGACTGTACAGACATCCCTTCCAATCTGGGGTTGGATTTTCCACATAAAATTAATGTACAGTAAGTCAGTAGACCATAGGAAATGCTGTATATAAATGGTTCACCTTGCCCAATAGTCTGCTCCTGATAGCAAAACCCAGCACAAAGCCTTCTGAGGCACCTCCCATCAAGAGTGAATGAATAGTTCCCAGGAATGCCTCTGGTTTCTTCTGGCAAACCCCTGATAACAGCCAGCTTTGTGCCAAAGCCAGTTCCTAACATCATCTTCCAGAGCCAGAAGATGAATACACCCCAGTTCCTTGCACTGCACCTTCAGGGCTGTCACCACACATTATTTCCCACCTGCTCTACAACTACTTTTTCATGGAGCAGAAAAGCCTTGACATATCCCACGCTTGCCTTTGCTCTCCTTGACTGCAGTTTGCGATCCAGGGCTGTGGAAAACCTGGTCCTGCAGTGCCACTTACTGGACTTTCATGTTAATAAAAGGAATGTGCAGCAGCAATTTGTTTTTCTCAGTTGATTCCCAGTGACAATTTGAAATGGTTAAAACTATAAAAAAGCATTAATGTCCAATGTAAGTATTGTGAATACAGGCAAGTTTGAGGAAAGCAAACACAGTAAAGCTCATTTCTTGTATGAGGCAGTAATTGTAGAGGAACAGAAATCCTCCTTTTCTGGTCAGTAGGGAAGAATTTGCCCTGTAATAGTCTGAGAATTCTTCCAGCTGGAAACACAGATGGTTAAATTCATTGTTCAACACATGCAAAGGACTGAATGTACATCTGGAGATTTGCAGGAGTCTTATTAATGTATTCCTTAGAGAATAAGGCAACTAAAAAAATGCTTCTACAGGAGCTGGGGTAGGGCTTATTTCATTAAGCCAGTCACAGCCTCTGCACACATGCTTTCTGTATTAGTATTTCTGTATTATCATTAGTACTTGCACTGTAATTTAACCAGCAAGATACAACACTCTGCATGAACCTTAAGAAAACACATACTTGAGCTTACAAATGGGGCACTGACTGAACAACATGTAATTGGTTGCATAGGACTGTCTGTGTAAGAGCATTTGGGGAGACCAGGACTTCTGAAGAACAAATCTGCAATATTCAGCTGTAGATCAGTATGCTCAAAGGCACCTTCTGGGGTCTGTCTCTCCTGATCTTCCAAGGGAGAGAGGTGGCTGGAGACCATGGCAGCCCCTCCAGCCCATTCACCTGACCTTCCTGCTCATGGAGGGCACTGATGGAATCAGTCACCAGGTTTCATCTCAGAATGGAAGCAGGATCAGGCCAAAACATACACCTGGATCTGGGAGCTGGGACATCTTCTTGGATTATGCATTTTTTAATACATCTGAAAACATCTTGGCATGAAAATTAGTGTGAAGAAATACATATAGCCAGAGATTAGATATTCTTTGTGATGACCCACATTCACCCAGTTGCTTACAGATTTGCTGCCTATGAGCAATTGTTGGTTGGCCAGAGCCATATCAAGACTTTCCAGGATTCATGGAAAAAATCAGGTTTGTTTCTCAGCAATGGGAGAAATGACTAGTCTAGTGAAAGAGAAGTTAGGTAACTGTTCAAAACCGTCTGCACTGAGTATAATGCAAATTATTAACTCAAGGAATGAATGAGTAGCTTTCCTTGCATCTACCCAGAGAAAGAATGTAGGTATTAATATATTTACATTCAAGACTGCAAGCAGAGTTTCTATTGCGGCATGCAGAAAAGACCACGTGTGGTTGTAAAGCAGATTAACAAGTCAGTCTCTTTGGCACACAAGAATTAACAGAGGCAGAAGACATCAGCCCTCAGAATGTAAACCATATACCACAGCACCAGTTGCATCCACTGACAAATAGTGTATTTCCACAAACAACATCCACCTGTCTCCATTTTCTGAATGTCTTTCATTCTCAGCCATTGCAATGTTTTTAGCAGCAAGTGTTAAGGGCTGGATACCATCAAAGATGTACCCAGTATTGGATCTGTGAGTAGTCACAGAGAGTGGGATCTGCCTGACAAGATTAAAAAGAACTAAATAAACTAGCAGTAAAGAACAGAAATTGTGAACAAACTTTGTTGCATAAGAAAAATGCAGTGCAAGGGTATCAGAGCCAGCTTTCACTCTTTCATGATCGAATCTCACCTGGTATATTTGCACCTGCAACTGTTATCTATGTGTCTGTAAGACCTAAGTTGTGGAGCCATGGGGGAATCAGATAGGTGGACATCTGGGATTTGAAGTGTCTGTGTCAGAATGAAAGTTGAATCTTAACTTTTCACTGAAAATCATAAACTGAGTAGGGTGGCTAAAGCTGAAAACCAACCTCCAGCATACACAGTTATATTTTTATGGAATAAAAAAAACCAAAACAAAAACTTTTTCACAGAAGTTGAGATTTAACAGCAAAGATTTCACCAGTGAGCGTATCACCATGAACATTTAATACCCGGGGAGAGTTCTGGATTCTTAATGTAAAATTCCCATTTAGCATTCTACAATGAGCAGTAGCAGGGAGGTCAGAGCTTGCCAGCCGCATATTCCAAGTGTTGAAGAGCAGGATTGCTCTGCACGCTGCCACTCCTTCAGGGATGAGACCTGTGGACAGAACATTGCTGTTACAAAGGGAACTTTAACAGAAGACCCTAGTGGACCTGGGCTGAATGATAGTTGAAATCGGCCTCTGTCGGTATGTTATTCTGGTCCACAAAGGAGCTAAACTAGCAGTGCTTGCAAGCTGCAATGGGGATGCAGTATTGCTGTATTTGAACACATTCCCCTCTATTCCCAAAAGACTCAGCATCGGTTATGGGATAAGACCAGCTCCCCTGTTGCTGATTTATAATGCTATCAGATTTAATGGCATGTGTGTTAGGAATCTAATTAATGCCTATGTACACTGGGAAGCTGGGCTCGAGAAAGCATAGAAACAGTGTAAATGAGTATCCCTAGAGGTTTTATTAAATGTTAAATGATTGCATATCACATCTCAAACAGAAAACCTATTGGATGCTACAAAGATAAAATATGGATTGAGCGTAATTTCTAAAAGGAAAGAAATGCCCTGAACTCCATTCTCAGCTTCCAGCAAAATCAGACATGTTTGACATTTTTGATGCACTTTACACAAAGTTTACACAAACCAGAATGGATTTCATAGGAATGCATTGCTTTATCATTTTTTATTCTTTTTCCTTTTTTTAGGATTGCAACCTAAGGGGAAATTATTTTTCTCAAGGCTCCTCCACTGCGGTTTCCTGCGAACATTTCCCCGCCGCTGGTTGTTTCCTGCAGTACGTATCAAAGCGGGAATGAGGAGAAATCCGGCAGAAACCTCTCCCTGCTGTCCAGCTGCCTTCCTCAGAACCCGCTCTCGCGGGTGCTCACCGCCCCCCAGCACCACTTTCCTGTCACCGCTCCCGGTAATGCCGCGGCAGCTTTCCTGCCATTAACTACAACGGCACTTCCCGGCCTTGCGCTGCCTCCCCAGTGTCCTGGGTCTCCGCGGGGTCTCCGGCAGTCGGTGGCGCGGTCGGAGGCAGTAGGAGGTGATCACCAGCCCCGGCCCGGCTCCAGCGGCACCGCCACTCCGCGCTGACCGCCCGGCCCGGCCCTGCCCCGCCGGGGCGGAGCGGAGAGGAGCGGGGCGGCCCAACCACCTCCCTCGGCCTCTCGCTCGCGGAGCCTCGCAAGCCTCTTCCGGGCGCCGGGGCGAGGGGCAGCGCGGAGCCGGCGGTGTGTAGCGGTCGCGGTGAGTGCAGGCACCGGGACCGGGCAGAGGCGTCCCCGCGGCTCGGGCTCCCGGAGGGGCTGGGCCGCGGGCTGGGAAGCGGGTGGAGGATCCAGCGCCGGTGCCACCCCCAGTGCCACCCCGGTGCCCTCGGCAAGGACCCAGCCCCGCACGTCTCTCGGTGCTTTCCCGCAGGCCCCGTGTCCCTTCTTAGGGCACCGGCCCCGTGTATCGCCCCATCCCCTCAGTGGGAGCAGAGCGGGTGTCCCGACGGGTGCCTCCTCCCATCCACATTCAGCAACTTCCCGCTTTCCCAGCCGCTCCCAGAACCTTCCCCTGCCAGGAGTGTCCCCTGAGCCCGGGCTGTGTGCCGCAGGGTGGTGTGTGGCACCGGCACTGGTCCCTTGCCTGCAGGAAGCCACCCTCCCTTGCTGGAGGATCGTCCTTTCCAGGGGAGGAACTGGGGATAATTTGGAGGTCAGGCACCTGATAGCCAAAGGCAGGGATTTTAATGAGAAGTATTTATTTATTGAGTTATAAATAATTTATTGTCATTATAATGGGTATTGGGAGAGCAGGGGGAGGGGCAAAGACTGGCTTTGTACCAATGTGCAGTTAAAAAAGCACCGGCATGGCTCCTATCAGAAGACACATGAAACTGAAAAGCTACAGAAGAGGCCAGCAGCATGCCTGAGCAGAGCCAATCCTACTCCGGTTTGCCAGGGGGGAGGCAGGCTTGCAGCAGTCAGGACTGAAATAAAGTAAGAGCTTGCACTAACCCATTTTAGCAAAGAAGCTTTATTTCTCATCATGAAGAGACGCAGCGAACATGTGTTGCGTCTCTGAGATCCACCTCGTGATGGGAGAAGAGGTGGGAAACGGAAAGCCAGCGCTGCTGAGCTGTCTGCAGCAGCCTCTAACATCTGGAGGCAGCTTGAATGTGGAAATGATGAAATCTCTCGTCAAGTTACAGGCCAAAGATGGCTGCTTTGAGGAGGGAGCCCCAGCAGAAGGCTCCATCCATTTAACACGGACTCTGCTTTTGTTGCTAGGCTACAAGTGGGACGTATATTTATAAGCAAAAAAAAAGAGAAGTATCTTGTAGTGTGGCCATCATTTGCTTTCTCCAGCGTTCAGTTTGGTTTTGTGACTGCAAGAGGAGAAATCAGAGTGCGAAGATTATTTAAATGGGTATTTACTTATAGAAGCTGCTTTGGGGAGGGAGAACTTGGCGAGTTGCTTTGTTAACATTTGGTGTAAGTACATTGCATCATACTTCTCCCAGTCATCAGCTCCTTCTTTCAAATGTGGTAACAAACATAGTGCAAATAGAGCAATACCGTTGCTTAATGACCCCAGTAAGTCTGATACTTGCTCTTTTGCTATCATGCAAAAATGCTTTCTCCCCCTAAAAATCTATTAGTGCTTCTCATTTGAACTAATTACACTGCCATGATTGACATCCCTGAAGCATGCATTGTGTTCTTTGCCAGAGCAATTAAAATATGGGGGGTATCTGGGTTTGCCTTTCTGCTGTTGCTTTGCCAATTCTTTGTAGTTTGAAGATAGAATAGGCCACCTTTTACAAATCAGAGGGTAGTTAATTTTGTGTCTTTTCTCCTAAGCCAACACAGCAGCTGATAGGGTGGGTACTACTTGTGGAAGAGAAGAATCTGAGTTTGTTCAGGCAAAGGACCCCCACAAAGGTCAGTGTGTTTGTTATCTGAGGAATAAATAGGCCTAATGGGATCCCTAAGTATTTCTCTATCAAAACAGGGTGGGAAATGCTTCGAAAGAACTCTGCTCTGCAAAAACAATCAAGCAACCCTGGGTTTTGGTTTATAAACATGGTGGAGGAAGAAGAGAAGCTGTTCTGCCACCCATTTTATAGCTGCAGGTATTTTTCTCAGCCTCAAGATTTTCCAGCCTGCATCTCTTTGTTTCCCGAAGCAGTGCCCTGTTCTGGGACACCAGGACACCAGGCTGTTAAGGGACTACTTTGAAGAGTGGAGATTAAGGGACCTAAGTATGTCAAGTGCTTTTTTTTTCTCTCTCCCAGTGAATCTGCACATGAAACGTTTCCAGCAGCAACTGGCTCTAACTTTTGAACTATTCCTAATCTTTAGGATTCTGGTTAGAAAGAGGCACTGCTGTTACCTTCTGGTTTTACTGGGTTTCAGTGAAAAGCATCATCTCATCTTTCAGAAAAGGAATTCTTAGTTGCCTCTGGGAGATCTTGTGAATCATGATCTGACCTGAGTGCCTTTACATACATGAAGGTAGGGGTCTAAGTCCTGGTAAAGGACATTGTGCAAGTTGCCCCTTCCTTTCAGTGTTTGTGTTGGCTAGGTTGCTCGCTCGCCCTCCTGTACGCAGGCTGGTGCGAATTCTCTTTCAAGCTGGAGCACGCAGCATGTCCCATGCTTTGTAATAGAGGGTGCAAGTTGCAGTTTGGGAGTTGGGCACCAAGAAGTGAAATGTTGCAATGTTCGTCATCACAATATCTCTGCACTGCTTTTGAACATAGGCTTCTCTGTTGACTTCTCACTCCCTCAGCTCAGTTTTTGCTGACTTTCTGAAATTGCATGCAAGAGAGGCAAAAGGTTGTTCTCATTAATGGAGTCCAGTTCTGTAGTGCCGGAGGCTACAATCTGGGCTCCAGCCCCTATATAAGCAAAAAGCAACAGACAATTCTGTATAAAGGCTGAGGCAGTACCCTGCCTGGTACCCAATCTAAGGATGTTTGCTGAAGGATCTTCACTCAGGAGAATTCAGACCTTTGTACCTGCTGAGGAAAGCCTACTGCTGGGGTAGTTCTCACATGACTTTTTAGCTTCCATGTGGGAAAGAAACTGACAAAGTTTCTTAACTGTGAAGTGGATTGTTTCAAGACTTGGGTTAAGATACAAGGTGTCAGTAGCAGAAGAAAATATAAATGATTCCAAGGAAGGTAGCAAATTTGTTTTTCATCATTTGTGCACTGCTGCATGAGTTTAAGCTGCCCAGAATTCCCCAGATTTTGTGCCCATCTGGGTTATTCAGGCATGCAATAGGGTTTAAAATAAATGATCAAATGTCTGAGTTGTTCAAAATTGAGTGGTACGTTGCTGTCTGAAATAAATTAAATATTCATTGCTACTCTTTTGGCTATTGCTTTGGTTTGAAAAGTTGTTCTGTGACCTTCAATGTGATGTTTAATACGTGAACTTTGAAAAGGAGCAGTGGAGTTGAACTCCTGACAACTCCTGAATCTGCGTTTTGTAGAATTGTTGCAACCGTTGTTGTTAACCTTTAAACATGGTTTAAAGCCTCCTGGTATTGCTCTTCTGTGGCCTTTCTGCTAAAGCAGTTGATCAGATTTTGTGCTGACTTTTATGGAATTATTTATTAAGAAAGGCCACTCTCAGAGCCTCTTTTTCCCTCCTGTTAATGTTGGGATTAAACATTAGACCATGAGCTGGAAGACAATTGCATCTGATCAGAGAGGGCAAAAAATTTGGGTGTGCTTAGTACTAGGGCTTCCAGTTCAGTTCAGTGTCGCTTTCTGATTGAAAGTACAGGATGCAAAAGAAAGTCAAAGAATTATTAATTTAAAGTAAAGATATTTATTTTTTTTAGGTTATGTAAAGAATGAAATTGAGAGATTTTCTGAAGAAGAAGACCTTAATTTTAGCTCTTTTTTTTTTAGTGGTTTTTAGTTTGTTTTTGTTTTCTGCTTACTAGGGCTGGGAGAGAGATGGGAAGGCAGGAGCAGGGAGCTTTAGAGAGGATGGTAGAGAACAGGCTGGCAGTGAAACTTGCTTTAAACCCCTTGGGAAGAAGTGCATTTCCACACTGTCTGTGATCGGCCATCTGTATCACCACATCTAATCGCATCCAGTCTACAGAACCATGTCTTCAGCTCCACTTTTGGTGTCAAGTACATGGCAGGACGTGGCGGTTTCTTTAGCTTGACAGTCATATGCTTGCAAAAACACTTTATAAACACACAATTGCAGCTGTGACTCTGAAAAGATGCCGCAGTGTGAAACACATGGGTAATGAGGCCTCTGTGTCAGTGCTGGGGAGCTAAACCGTGCCAAAAAGTGCTTGTTCCTGGTCACAGGAACACAGTCCCCTGTATTGTGAACTTGCTGGAGCACAGCATGTAGCAGATTTGCCCAGGACAGCTGATGCTCACACAGACAATCCAGCAGCACAAGGGAGGATTTAGCTGCCATTCTCCATGGGCAGTTTGGGTACAGTCACCCTACTTAGGAAACTGAAAGGGTTTAATAGTATGAATGTGCCAGAGAGCATAGTCCATTTTTGCTGGCTTAATTTACTAGTGTGGACTGTTACCAACTTCAGGATTTATGAGTGCAAGTGGTTCTATTAAATACCCTTCTAACTGATCTGTTGTTTGAAAAATCAAGAATTATTATTTCCTTCCTTACTGTGTATTTTCCACGATAGATGTTAACTGTCTGTGTTATAATATTGTTCATTCTTTCCAGTACTGCTGATCCTCCCATGAGGAGCATAAAAGTGCCATTTCAGTATGAATTATTAGAGTAACTTGTGTTTGTACAATTAATGTGTCCTGACTCCTCTGTTAATGGAGTCGTTCAAGGAAGAGCGTTGTTTCAAGATCAGATTGGGTAATTCTCCTCCTAACCTTTTCACCTTAAAATTTAAGGTGCTGCAGATCCAAAGTTTTTGTCCTGTTTCACAGGGGTTCTCCCCTCTGTTGGTACTTACTGAACAGCAGCAGCTGTGGGAACAATAAATTTAGGTGCATATATAAATAGGCAGTTGAGTGTCAGGTTGTTGTTGAAGTTTGCATTCATTAGTGGATTGTAACAAAGCAAACATTTTTATCTTTGTTCTGGAGGATTTGCGCATTTGGTTTCCAATCCCTTTGCAAACTTCCATCATAAGTCAAGGTTCAGAGGGATTTATTTTAATTTGATTTAACCCAAATGTCCTTTTTTTTTTCTTTACACAATTCTATTATGGATATGTAGATAATGAGAACTTAAATCTTGGGCACATTTAATGTATATGGAGAATTATATCACTGGAGGTAGGAGAGTTACACCCTTGACAAAGCATTGCAGTTAAAATAGTAATTAAATCTTCAGTAGTTTCATTGCAGTGCTTTTGCTGTTGAATATTTGAAGGGATTGTGCAAACAGCAGCACCCCTCTAAAATTGTATCTGAAAATTAAGGTGACAGCTAGGTAAAATACTGTTGCAGCAATGTAAATTGAGGGTGTGGTACCCGTTTCTTGCAGGTTTACAGTCTCACTGTTTAAATAAAAAACCAGAAGCCGTACAGTTTATGATGATGACTGCATGGCTGCTGGAGAATGTATTGATGAAACCATTTTTGTGCAGGCACCGTTTTTACTTTATAGTTGGACTATTCTATTTTATAAGAGGATCCTTTTGAAGTACAGAAGCGTTTTATTGGCTTATGTGTTTGCTTTGTGGGATTTATTTCCCTTTTCATCATTTAATAATAGGGACTGATAAATAATGAGTAGCATCATGCAGTCTCTTTAATATGAGAGCTGGGGTTTTTATTCTAAAAGTATTTTGCTGGAAAATTTGTAGGGTTTCAAGACAGAAATTTGCCTTGGGCACTGTTCTAACACAGCCGTAACTCAGAGTCCCAAGACTGCCGACCTCAGCCACCCTTTTTACTTCACTGCAAGGTTTATGTGTCTCCAAGTTATGTTATTCCAGTGTCTGAACTTTTTACACTTCGTTGTATGCATGACGTTTTTTCCTTCTCTGTGGGCGTTGGTGCTCTGTCCCTGCCCACAGTTTTCATGACTTCCAGTTTAAACTCATGTGAACAGCATTATTCCTATGTACATTCTTAAAATGCAAGCCAATTATGTCAGTTGCATCATTTAGAAGAAAATAGTTTTGTGTATGTAAATAGCTGTTACTTAAAGTTTGAATTCCTTTTTACATGTGATCTAACCCCTCCCTGTAGGCCCCCACCTCAACCTGTGCAGGATTAGAGGCTATAAACTATCCTTTATCTTTTTTAAGATTAGTGTCATTAAAGTTAGTGTTTTCTGTAGCTATCTTTCTAAACAGACACAGTGACTGCAAGCATGGTCCCTTGTAGCATATGCCACGAGTCTTCCATTAATGTACATTTTCCATTTTCCTGCTAGGATGCTTTTTGCTGCTGCAGCACTAACCCCTTTTTGGTAGGTTTAAAGCTTCAAGATGTGCATGACGCCTGACTCCTCCTGCATCCAGAGATCCTGAACTTGGGCAAAATGGTAACCCAAGGTGGTCACTGATCAGTCTGCAGAAGGGGCATGGGAGGGCAGACCTTTTGTGCTCACGGATCTCCTACTGTGCCAGTTCAGCATTCTCATTCAGGAGACAGCTGGCCTCTCTTCTTTATGCAGCATTTGTTTTCTTCTAAGGAAGTCAGTTATACCAGCACACATGCTTCAAGGAGCATCAGAGTGGTCACAGTGTAGATCAAGTGATTAGGGGATTAAAGGTAGGACATGAAAGGTGTAAGTCTTATTTTCTGAAGGCCCACCTTTGTCAGGGCAGGCAAAATAAAAAGGAGACAAACCATCCTGAATTAAGCCATGAAACATCTGGAGTGAATGCGGATCCTTATTACTTAGATTTCTTATTACCAAAAGGCTTGCTTTTACTGACAGAAGTATCAGAAGTGTGTAAAAATAATTCACAGATAACACAGGAGTATATATGCTAATCAGAGTGAAAAGAAAAGAGCTTCTATTTACAGACTACTTTATTAAGCATTCATTAGATAGCTTTAAACAGATTAACATAAGGTATCCTAAGCAGTTTTAAATCTGTCTTGATGAAAGTGATAATTTAATTATATAAATATTTAAACTTGAACTTTTCTACAAATAATGTACCAATAGGGAAGCATTCACAGAGCAACTTACCAGGCCCAATGTACAGATATTTTTTGAGCTATGTGTGCTCAGTTCTCAGTAAGGTCAGTGCTGGTCATAAGAAGGTCTTTATTTTCAGTAGTATAAACTGGCTTTTTCTCATCATTTGTCCTGGTTTCACATACTAAAACAGAAAGAGCACTGCCTTGGATGGAGGAGGTGTAGAAAACGTTGAGCTTGTGATTTCAGATTATCGTGTATTTTTAATGATAGCATCTTCTGGAGATACTTCAGTATATTTTCCTTTATCCAACCATTCAGAATGATTTGTGCTTTTATTGAGTAGCTGGGGGGGTTAATTATTGCGATAAAAGCTGTGAGAACTTGTACTGATTTGGGAGTCTCTAACTTGCACATGATGACTTGGAAAAGAAGCTGGACATTTTAAACATGTCTGAAAAGGATTAATAGAGCATATAAGTTCTTAATACAGTTTACCAGGAAAAAGCAAAAGCAGTTCCACCGGTGTTCTTCCTGCATCCAGTGCTGTCACTTCATTAATACCCAGAAGCCAGCAATATCTGTAGGAGCGCAGCTTGGTTTTACACAGTTGTTCTCTGCACTGCAAAGACAAACAGGTCTGCTTTGGCAGTACCACTCTGAGTTTCTCCTAATGACAGGAAAATTTAGAGAGCAAGACACAGAAATATCTGTGTAGTTAAAATTTCTGTGTGATTTTTAACCAAATTCATTTAGTTTGTGTAAAATTCAATAATAAGATCTCTACAGAACTGGAGAATAGTTGTCCGAGGAAGAGCTTGACTCGGATGAAAAACAGAGGTCTTTCTTATTTAATGCTTTGGATTTTCAGTATTCTGTCATAAGTAATAAAAGCTAAGCGTAAAACATAAACATTCTAAATGCTTTGTTTTGTCTTTTTCATTTAATGAAAACAAACTCTTTGGGTTTATAATAGAAACTGGTTATTTAACTTAAATAAACTTTAATTCTCTGTAGATGTACGAAAGGAAGGACATCTTTATTGAGTGGCACCAAATTAGGGTTTTCGAATAAATGAATAAATACTCCTAAACCTATTTAGTAATAGCTGACATACGACATTTTCATCATTCAGCTGTTAATCATGCTGTGTACCGAAACCCATACATGCTCTTCATAATTAGTTATTTAATCCTTTTGGGGTTCTCAAAGTCTGGTGTACTAGGTGTACATTGCTTTCTTCATTACCATGTGCGGGACTTTGCCTCGACTCTTCAGCAGTGCTGAGTAGAACGTCCTTGCCAAATCCTCTTTAAATATTGCTTATCATCATGTGTAATGCAGTTACTCTGCACTTCTGCAATCTTATCTTTACAGCTTTACAGTTGTGTTGGGTGTTCAGTGCCATCGTGCTTATGCATACACTGTTTTTATTAACTTCATGAGCAGGTGTACCATTGGGAAGAAGTTGAGCAATCTGAATGTCACCAGTGGTTCTTCTGGCAGATGTATCAGGAAAGCAAATATTTCCTGTGAAGTTTGTATGGTACGCCATAAAGTAGTATCTGGCCACTAGGTTTCCATAGTCATTAAATCACATTAATAACAACTGCTGAAGTCCTAAATAAGTCATGGCTGTGCAATTACGTAAGTACAAAAATGCTAAGTCTGGGTGGATGCAGGGAAGAGAGTCTTTTCCCTGAAAATTCCCACTCTTAAGAGCAATTCTGACTGATAAGTGGTTCAAGGCAGAGTATTTACAAAACAGCCCTCAACTGCTTGAGAGAGCTTGATTTCATGGTTACTGTGAGAGAGATAACAAAGTAGCATCATGTCCTTGAATGTCTGTGAGCTGATTTAGCTCACTTTCAAGAACAGATTCTTTGGGGGGGTAGAGTGTTTGTTGGGTTTGGGGTTTTTTTGCTAGAAATGCTGCTCTATAATGTCCTTTAAGTATTTATTAGTTTTTTCCTCCTTCCTGTTGCTTTAAGCTGCTGCATATGATAAATGGGGAGACTTAAGCCTTTATTTCTGTAGAAGTTTACTTTTCCAGACTTCCAAGTTTTGCTGCTTGAGGCTGAGGAGAAGAATCGTAATTACCTTTGAGAGACGGGCAACAGCTTCTTTAGATTTCATGAATCCTGTTATCCCCACAAAGCTCAAATTTCTTTATGATGGAGGCACTCTACATGATTGGCCACTTTCTTCTTGTGGGTTTGGGTTTGGGGTCTTTTCTGTTTTGCATCAGTTAAGTTTCATCAAATCGATCAAAATGTCTCAGTCAGTTTCATGGTGTTCTTGACGTAAGATGAAAATACTCTTTAGTGGCAGATTACAACATATTTCCTCATAATGATGATACTTTTCCTATTAAACCAGCTAAAATTCTGTGTGATACCACCTGAACTTTTATAGCTCCGATTTACTTCAGCCATTTGAATTACAAGCATTATTTAGAGGATGGCTTTTTGTTGGCTTTGCTTGTTTAGAATTGAGTATAGAGTATGTTACAGAAATTTCTCTTAAGAAAGTTAAAGTTCATATAGCTTGTCCTATGCAGGGACTGTCCTTTCATTAGATGTTGAAGTAAACTTAGTCATCCTGAAGTAATTTATAATGTTCTGGGTTTTAGGCCCCATAAATACTCAACTCTGTTATTTCATTGCCCTTCATTGTAGTTCTTTAACCATCTTTGAAGTTATCATAAGAAGATCAGGTCACATGTTCATCATGTTGCAAGTTGTTGCATTATATAGTCTTTGTTTCGCTAAAGCGTGGATTTAGAGAAATAACATTTATTAAAAGGAAATTGTTTGGGCTTTGTCCCTAATTTTTGTTTTGTTTTTTTGTGCCAGAGAAGTTAAATGGATTTCATTAAATACTTTTTCTGTCATTGCACTTTGTAGCAGGTCTTTAGGCATCTCCTGAAATACTCAATTTCTTCTTCCCTGCAAGCCAATATTTCCAGCAAACAGTAATTCATCATTGAAATAAAGCACACTTTGATACTGTTATCTAGTACAGCTATTTATTTATCACTTTCTGTATTTCCTTTGCATGTGCCTCATCCCCAGGTATTTGTACATGTATATGTATACCTCTACCTCTTAATTACATACTCGTACTCTTAGAAAGGCATAGTACATAAATATTGGGGCTGGATGAGGGGGGGAGAAGGCACAGAAACATTTCTGCACACATTTAACAAAGTTCTTGCTTTTTTACTCCTGTTGATAACAACCTCATTAAAACCCATGATGATATCTGACATCATCTGCTTTCAGGATGTACACTTGTCCCTTTAAACCTCAGTTCTGCAAGCTCTTCGGTGTTTGCTTTGTTACTCGAAGCATAACCATTTTTCATCTTGCAGGCTATAGATGCATAATGAAATAAATGGAATTCTGAATTGCAAATTTTCATGTTTTCTTCACAGGGTTCTTGAAGATGTCAGGAAATATACCATTAAATATTAATATCAAGGAGCCCCGATGGGATCAAAGCACTTTTGCTGGACGAGCCAATCACTTCTTTACTGTAACAGACCCCCGGAATATTTTGTTATCTAATGCCCAGCTGGAAAATGCAAGAAAAATTGTGCATGATTACAGGTATGGCATTGATCACTTTTACTGCAGGCCAAAAAAATTCCATGTCAGTAATAAGTACATGGTTATGTATTTAAAAGGAAATATTTCAAGCAGTGTATTCACTGCACCACTTTCTTTTTATTTCAGAGCTTGAGACACTTTTTTTTTTCTTTTAAAACAAATTTGTTAATGAATGGAGAAATTGTGTCATCTGAGACCCCCTATGAAGCATTCTGAAATACAGAATACTTAATAGCATTTTCAAATTCTTAAATTAGTTTAAAACTTCTTATGCATTATATTGTTTGAAAATTTACTTTGCATGTATTTGCGACTCTACTTGCTCCACAGTTCCACACTTATCATGGAATCGTAGAATAGTTAGGGCTGGAAAAATAGTTAAGATCATCGAGTTCCAACCCCGCTGCCACGGCCAGGGACACCTCCCGCTAAACCATGCCACCCAAGGCTCTGTCCAACCTGGCCTTGAACACCACAAGGGATGGAGCATTCACAACTTCCCTGGGCAACCCATTCCAGTGCCTCACC
>JAOEHY010044360.1:0-10458 GCA_025447955.1 Psilopsiagon aurifrons
GGGAAAGTAGGGCACTAAACCTGTAGAAGCGTTTACACCACTTATTTTCAGACCAGCAGCTCTCTCAGTTGACAATAAACTTATTCTTCTGAGTGTGGGAGGATGAGAGAAACTTGCTGTAGACAGAAGCAGTGAGAAATCCAGACTTTCCTTCAGCTTTGAAGGACAATATGTTACTCTCGGTACCCTCACTGAATATCATCTTCAGTATTAGGTTTTGGTTAGTGAATACTGTAAGGAATGGAAGTCAAGCTCACCTTTTCCTCCTTCTAAAGCAGAAAGAAAGAGATGGACTGTGTCAGTCCTTAGCATGCAAACTGGCTGCTTGAAACCCTCGAGCATGGATAGCAGCTATCAGAAACTGCTTTTTGCCGTGATAAAAGCTGACTACACCAGCTTTAATTTAATTGTTCATTCTTACTTGATAAGAACAACTGAACTACTGATTCTTTCATGGCTTCTAAATTTCATATGGCAATTCTCCCCTCAGTATTATTTTTGTCATTATATGGTCTATTGAAACCCCTGGTTTTGGTGACTATTCAAAAACAGATCTCGTCTTTCATTGCTGGAGAGCATTAACGAATTAATATGTATTCACATCGGCTTTTACTGAAACTTCTATACATCTGCAGCCCAAATGGTGGAGCAGGGGAGTCAGCTTGAACAGGTTGTTTACCATTTGAGGTTTGGAATATGGAAAACCAGTTTCACTGAGGAAATACCTAGATGGTTTTCTTTTATTTTTAAAGACAAAACACAAAGTGGGCACTTCAGCTGTCCCTCTGCCAGCAGACTTAAATGGTTTAGACCTGAAATGTTGATTTCGTGGTTTGTGTAAACTGTAGTAAGTGTTAGCTCAGGTAGCATTTACATTGCACAGTTCTTCACAAACAAGTATGTTAATTGTAGAGTGAATGTTGTGTCATCAAAGACTGAGCACTTAAATGTCAGTTAAAAATGGAGACGGTAGTTCTCAGTATTATAGGCTCCTTAATTTTATTTTTCTTTGCAGATGATTAACAGATGCTCTCTTCGTTACTTGAGACAGTTGTTAAATGTTTGAGTCTTACATAACTGCATACTCAAAACCACAGTGTGATATCAGTGATGGCTTTTAATGGTCGTGAAGTTAAATACGTGGCTACATCACGTATTTAACACGTGGCTACATCAACAAGTTCCCATGGGGTAAACTATGGAGTATATTACATCTGATTAGACTCTGTTCAATGGCTGGCCATGTGCCCACTTGTTCCCTCGTGTAGGTGTAAGGTCTGCTTCCATGAGGGGAGTTCACAGACAGCTGCTCTGAGACAGCTCCTCTAAGGAGCCAAATGGGCAACATGTAGTAATCCTGGCAGAATCATTCTTTCTTCAGAAAGATGTGAAATGGAGATAACCCTCAGAGGTTGAAGTGGTGTTGCCTGGGGTTTTTTGTTTGAATGGGTGGATTTGGTATTTTTTTGTTTCCTTGTGGTACTGCACAGATATGCAGACTGGGATCTGAATGTGAAGAATTTTATCTAGTCTTGGGCCTTCCTGTGGCTCTGGCCCCTCTCTCCATCAACGAAAACACAGGAGTAGAAGATGCTCCTCTTCATGGTTGGCTTTGACAGTGTCTAATGCAGAGAAGGAAGGTCAGTAAAAAATACAGAATTACAAGAATTCAGTGGACATGACAGACAAAGGTAGAAGGATGGAGAAAATACTGATTTACATGAGTAACAGTGAGGAAGAAATGTCTTCTCAGTGACAAGAGGAACTTGTACTATGCAAGTAGGTGGTTCTCCTGTGCAGCAGCTCATTAAGTGTTAAGCTTGGCAGCATACCAGCTTCTAGTGAGTTAAAAGGCTGATAACATCAACAGTTGAGGAGAAAAAACAATACATTCTCTAGAGATCATGAACTTTTTAATGTGTTCTGACTTACTAAGCAGGTTTAACACCAGTACAACACTATTTAAACTGCCATTGATTCTGAATGTTTTAAGAGATGTAATGAGAAAAAAGGCTTAGAATAAAAAGGAAGAGACTGCAAGATGCTAGCAAAGTATGAACGTAGCTGATAAAGGGTGAGGAAAATATTTTTTTTCCTAGTTTATTTGACTAAATGACACATGAAACTGAAGAGTTCTAAATTTATCATTAGCTTATAAACAAATAATAGAACATAGTGCGAAGGACACTTCTATTAGCATGCCAGCAATAATTCAGAGGTTTTTCAAGGGTTTTCTTTTGTTTACTGATGCTCATAATCTCTTTCCCACTAAGTGAAGTGACTGGCTCCTTCTATTTACCTTTGTTAATTTTAGACTTGCATTTCCATAGGTGCAATCTCCAGTGGGTGGAGTTGGTATGGTTTCACAGTCTGTGTATCTGGGAGTATTACAGTCTGTACTGCTATTTGTGGTTCTGCATGTGATCTTGCTCTCTACTGCTAAGATGTGGATTTCATTTCTTTATTACACCTAGCTTCTCTTTGGTCTGAAAACAGCTTTGGTTACTGAGGAATTGGAATTATAAACTTGTTGATTATAAATAAAATGTTTACTGAGTTTATTTCTCATATAGCTATGTTTTCTGCTCTAAGATTACTGTCTGAATTTTAGGCTTTTTATATAGTGCAGGAATGCCTAGGGCCAGCTAGAGCAAGTAAAACTTGCTTGTGCTTTGTGTTTTAGACACAGGTCAGCTTTGAACTTGAGATGCTATAAGCATGTCAGCACAGGAATGTGTGCAGAATAAGAATTCCCCCCTACTATGGCAAGAATTAGTAACCTGGACATTATGTGCTGTAATTATACATTTACTAAATCAAGGTGGTCATTTCCTACCATCCTGGAGTAAAGGGACTTGTATCTGAACCTGTTTGATTGTGTATGTTTACCTTTAAAAAACTTCAATGATTTATTTCTTTTTATTTATTTTTTCTTTTTTTTTTTTTTGCCCTTCGCATCTTAAATGGTGGAGAGGCTGAATATATTTGGGGCTTATAATATCACCAACCCTTAGATAAGGCCTGTTTATTCCAAGTTCTTGTCTCTATTTGTGATTTAAATGCAGCATTATACCAACATGTCCTTTCCTGAATCTCTGATGTGAAATACTATGTTATCTTGATCCTGCTTTATATAAGGTGTTACTAAACTACACTTGAATTTATGTTTTCTGGAATGTTTCCTTCAGAAATCTGCAGCTTTGTTAGAGGAGGAAAATTGAGTAAATTTCAAGAAGGCATCCTAAAAATGGGTTGTTAAAAAACATAATTCAAACAAGTGCTATTTCTTTTAAACTTGCCGTGCAAATACTTAGCTGGCACATCTAATTAAAAATACTGCTTTATGCAGGGTGAGCCAGGCTTTTTAATTTCACAGCAACAAATTGTTTCCAATTCTGTTTCTATTTTGTGGACAAAATTCAGTTATTCTCAAACATAATGCTTGCTTCTCATACACTAATGCTGACTACTTGTTGAAATATCCCGGTGAGCTTTAACTTTTTCTGTAACATTCATTCCTTTCAACTAGTTAACATTTCTGTTCAAGTCTAACCAGATTATTTTGTTTGGGCTCCTATTAGCAAAATAATTAAGTATGGAGGGGGGGAGGTTGGGAATTGAAAACTGAAGTCTTCCACAAAAATACACCTACTGTGGATACCTGTTACTTAAACACACCCCAGGCGAACTTAATTAAAATTAAAAACTGATGTGTGTAAGTTAGCCCATAAGCCTGGATTATGTTTCTTTCCCCTCACATTTCATACCTTGCAAGACATGGGTGTTTCAAAGCCCTCTGTTAGAGCAGCTGGTTGGTTAACTCTGCACCTTAGTGGAGATCTGTGGGGCTCAGATGACAGCTGAAGTTTACCTTCCGGTGATGTTCTGACAAGACTTATTGCTGTCTTACTCTAAAAATCTATCCAGATATAACTGTTTTGAATCAACTGTAACTTATGGCTTAATTTTTGGAAATAAAACACCACTTGACTTAAAGTGTGCCTTTGGGTGTATCACATCTGTCATAAAGCTGATTTTCCAAAGTTGCAATAAACCCCAGATTTGTTTAGAAGCTGGCAGCATTTGTATCTTTTAATCCTCTGTGTTGTGTGCTGTATATAGTAATGACCAAAAATAGCATCCTGTTTTTCTGGGGAATTGTTCTTTTTGTCTTTTCAGTGTATGCAGAGAATATTTTCAGAACGGTGGGAAAAGAAAAGCACTTGAGAAAGATGAAAAAAGAGCACTTCTTGCTTCTAAGACCACTCCAGCTTTAAATGTTCCTCAGGCTCCCAAGATTGAAGATCCCTTGCCAAACTCTGGCTTGACAAATCATGAAGCCGTAGCAGAAGAGTAAGTTTTACTTGTTTTCAGACTGTTTTTCTCTGTCTTTGTGTTAACTACTTATCTGGACATTTTTTCCCTGTAATGTATTAGATCAGTCTGATGTATTTTTAATATATAAGAAAGGGCATTTTCATGTGAATATATACATTTTACAAAAACCAGCGGTTGCAGTCTATTTTGGTGGATGCCATAAATAAAGATTTGCTTGAGAATGACTACTTAGTCATCTTCATTTAAGTGTTAGAGCAATATCACTTCTGCATGTCATTGGTGTGCAGTGCAATTTATGTAAAACCTTGAGGTGATATAAGGGCAATGTTAATTAAGTTAGAATCTAATGGCTGTTCAGCACTGTTGAAAAATCAATTGCTTATGTAAGTACAAAGTGCCAAATGTAAATATCAGGGTTCTTAAAACTTTCCCTTCATAAGTAACTGCAGAGAAACTCTTCAAATAATACACTTCAAAAGCAATTTTGAATTATAACCCTTAATTTTAAATGTGCCAGCTTTCTGATGAATGGCTTTGCAGAAGTTGTAGTTTCCTTGAGGTATTTTCCTAACAGCAGTTTTAATTTTTTGACCTTCACTCAAGTAGCAATTTTATTTTTGGCATTCAGGAGTACCTTTATTATTTCAGTTACAGTCTCACCCTCTGTTTTCCTACATGGGGCATGTTTGTGGCTATTCAGGTGTGGTGGAAGAAGCCCTAATATTTTGCAAGTATAATGGAATAATGAATGCATAAGCATATTCTCATTAAATGTTACATTTATGACTTGTTTCATGTTCTTGTGACTGCAGTAGTGGTGTTTCTGTTCTGAGAAGATGTTTTGCTCATTATTGCAGCATGACTTCTGTGATCAGCACTTTCAGCACTTTAACTTAGATGTAGTATTAGTTAGGAAA
Source organism: Psilopsiagon aurifrons (assembly GCA_025447955.1). Classification (NCBI taxonomy): domain Eukaryota; kingdom Metazoa; phylum Chordata; class Aves; order Psittaciformes; family Psittacidae; genus Psilopsiagon; species Psilopsiagon aurifrons. The sequence continues at coordinate 5,256 of JAOEHY010044360.1, forward strand.
GGAACGAGCACGTTACTAATGTTATGAGCAGATGTGTCAGTCCTTATGAGCTAGTATCTTTTGCAGTTTCTTATATTTGTAAAGTAATTTGCAAAAGGCATTAAGATTCCAAATGCCCATGTGGTTGAACAGTTACATGAAAAACATTTTCCCTGTTCTTGTCCTATTATAACGAGACAAAAATGCTTCCGAAATGAAGGTAGTGGCTTCTCATAAGCTGACTTCCTCCACAGACTCCTCTTTTTTCTGCTCATTTTGCTAAATAAGTCAGCCTCAAAATGAATACTTGTTTTTAATGAGAACTGCCAGGCCCTTTCACACAAAGGTATGATGAGATACTGATACCTAATAATATCTCAGTAATGGTGGCATTTGTTAACACATAATTTTAGCATTACTATAAATAGCAGTTGGTTAAAACTTGTTTGTTTAAATCAATAGGTTTGATAATCATATGCTACTTAAAGTTGATTTGTCTTCCACTGGGAGGCCTTGTCATGATAAAGCATTAACCCTCTTGTAAGATGTGCTCTGTTGCCATACTTTATGATGGCTGTTGGGGAGCTAAGTTCACAAGTGTCTTCTTGCTATCCGTAGCCTGTTGCCTTACCTTTTGTTCTGACTAGTGGTATAGAAAGTAGTTAATAGAGAAGTTTTTATTAAATAATTTTAGAAGCACTTGTTAATTGTTAATACAGTGAGTGATTATGGTTGTTTTTTTATCTTTGTTCTAAAACTGTAAAAATACATACATCCATAAAGGCATACCTGGCAAAGGCAAGTTTCATATTAATTATCAGAGTGAGCAACAGGTGATAGTAAGGTTTTTAGTAGATGTACAGGCCTTAAAACAACAAGGCATAGCTGTTCTGTTAAGCTGCCCAGTGTCAAAATTCAGTTTCTTCCCCTATGCTGTAGAAGAAATTACAGAGTTTATCAGAATGAAAATGGACTGTGTATTACACAAAGCAGACTTTCCTCCTAAATGCTTTTCTGCCACATCTGATCAATTTCTGAAGTCTGAATCTCACTGAGGTCTTTGTACAAGGGGTACTTCTTCACACTGAAGGGAAGAAGGAAGGGGAGCTTCTTCCCGCGCATGCACATGTTCATATTCTGTCATTCCATTCTGGTCATATAACACTATGTTGTCTATAGGTATGGCTAAGCCTGTGAGGTTGGTTTACTCTAGGTAAGTGTAAAAACAGTAATTTTGTTCTTCACTATAATCCTCTTTCAAGTAGTATTTAAACCAAGTTCCTTCTGTAGGACCTCTTTCTGAATCTGCCTTTATTGGAAAACTTGTGGAGAGACTGTACTTTGCTTGTTAAGGAGCAAAGCAGGCTTAAGAGTAAAAAGTTCCAAGGGTAATAGAAAAGATGCTAAGAGATGTGGAGAGAAGCTCAGCCAGCTCTTAAAGGTGAGAGAAGGAAACATCATAGGAGCCAGAACTGCGAAGTTTACTGCAACTCAGGCACTTGGCTCTTCTGATGAACCCATTTCCAGTTGCTCATGTTGCTCACCTCTTTGCCACATTAAAATTGGTGAATTGCACAGCAGTAACTAATGTGAAGTTATTCTTTTACTTTAATTAATCTATATGAAAAATAATGTATTTTCTGCAGTACTTCCTTCCACCTCATAATGAGCACTTACGTCTCTGACATTGCAACTGCACCTGTTGTGAAGCTGGTCATCAAAGTGTCTGAGTCTTGCAAGATGAAACTGGTTGTTATCTGCTCTTTAACAGTACCTCCCTTCAATAAATCAGTCCCTCTTTGTTCTCTTTTTGAGTATTTTCTTTTGCTGTCAAATTAAGCAGTATTGCTTTTTATCCTTAATGGTAAAAATCACAGACTTTTTGTATGGATTCTTCTCAGGTCCTAGTTTGACTGTCTCTTAAGGTACAACCTGTTATTCCTTCTTTTATAAGTATCCCAGCAAGGTAGAGCTTCTCTTTGGATTTGAGGCATACCAGTGTTGCCACTCCAAACCAGATGTATAGCTTTGTTCTGCTCTTCTGACAGCAGCATAAGGCTTCTGAAATTTCTTCCCGCTCATGTCCTTGATAAATAATAGAGTAATTTAAAACTGTGAACTAGGAGTTCAGCACTTAAAAGTGATTAATTTCAGAGATAGTGACTTTCCTCATGGTCCTATCACTGCTCTACTTCTGTCTACTTCCAAGAGAAAATGTCATTTTGCTTGTCCAGCACCTAGTTGAATAATAGGTAGATTTTTAAGGGGGCTAATAATAAAGAGCTGTAGTCCATTTAATAAAGTTCTTGAGATAAACAAGTGGGGGATATATTTAAAAAGCAGTCATTCCCTGGAAGTGTTCAAACCCCATGTAAATGAGGCGCTGACATGGTTTAGCGGTGGACTTGGCAATCCTGGAGTAATGGTTGAACCTGATGATCTTAAAGGTCTTTTCCAATCTAGTTGATTCTATTATTCTGTTTCCCGGGTTATGTACACTTATTTTAACTATTCACATTTTGGTTTTTCTACCTGAACACTAATGCATTGAAGAATTATGGATCAAGATGTGCCTGGATATTGCCTACAGTGACAAAGTACTTCCCTTGCTTTTAATATGGCCTTGGCTGAAAAATCATTAAGAAACAGGGGGTTGAAGGGTGCTTATTAGTGAATTCAGCAAGACTGTATTTCTAACGAAGTCACTGGCTCACTTGATGGGTGATTGTCACCTAAATTACAGCTTCAGAACTATTTCAAGCACCTAACTAGGCTCTTGTTCCTACTGGCTGGTAACTGGCAGCCTGAGAGTTGCTACTAAGTGATTCATCACACCCGTGCTCTGAGAGGCAGCAAAAACTTACAAGCCACAGGAAGTCAAGACACAAGTAAGAATCTGAATCTCTGCTACTTTTATGATTTCAGAGTATGTTTACATCGAATTTAGATTACAAGGCTCCTTGGATGTGACACACCTATCAAAGTGAGTTTGTTCTCCATTAGCGTAGAAGAGAGTTTCTGGCTTTTGCTCAGCTTGGAACCCACAGCTACAGCTTTCCAGAAGTGTGTCCAATGCTGCCATTCTCTGAAGTACTGTCTCCCTTTACCCTGTCAAAAAATAACAGTGCAGTTAAGGATGCAGATTGTGTAAGAGAGGAAGACAGAATACATCACAGTGATTTTTCACTTTACTGTAGGTGAGGAGGGCTGTCATGGAGGTTAGCGGGTTCTGGGTTATATTGCTTAATTTTAATTTCTACAGGTATTTCATCAAATACTTTAAATGGAAAATGGTTTTAAATGGAAATCACTGGAGGCTGTCACTCATAGGAAGTTTTCTCTGCACTGTAGAGTCACGTTCCCTGTTGTTGTGTTTCATGTGTCTTCTATTGATTTGCCATTGGACTCTTACATAGAACACAAATGTACATACATACAGTCATACATTTTTGTATTTGAATGAGAGAGAATCTACCATCAGTGTCTCCATTTGCTGGACAAGGAGACATGCTGGTCCAGCCTTATGTGGAAAAAGACACTGCTTGACTTCAGCCCAAGATTGCGATTTATGACTGCTAGGATCTGAATGGTCCCTCTGCAGCATTTCAAATTCCTGTTGTACAGATTACATTGTGATTGGCATCCAAGCTGTGGGAAAAGTTGTCACTATCCTCTTCATTCTGAAATCCCACTCAGGACTGAGTAATTTCCAGGGTAGCCTGGTAATGTGTGCATTTTGACCTAGGGTTAATTGTTGCATTATTTGCCTTGGTGATGCTGGTATTTTGACAGAACTATCCCCTGTATATCTTCTGTTCTGCATAGAAGTAAAATCCCTAACTTGGCATTTATTCTGCCAAATGCAATGAGAAATCTTCTTGTGTTTTTTCAACATCCTCTCTGTGGTAGATCATTGGGAATTTAGGAGCCCAGATCTATTTATGCTGCTTAAAGACACTGCAGAAAATTGTATTCCTTACTGTTTGGTTGTTGCTGTGAGTACATCCATGGTTTTGTTGGACTCCATTAGCCCTGCAGATCTGTTTCTGAAAGTTTTTGTAGTTATCTGTCTCTCGAGGGCTGAATCTTTCCCAGAAAGATGACAAGTGATATTTTGGAGATGCCAATTGGAATTGGCTACAGACACTTGAAACAAAAAGCAGCATTTGCTTGCTGGATAGTTACCCTTCTCCTCCCTGTAAGTTCCCTGTGTATGTGGTGAGTTTGCGTTTGCTTGCCTCTGTTAATGGATTTCAGGTATTCTGAGATACTGGAAATAGTGACAGCAATTTTTAGATGCAGCTCTGTAAATGATCCAGTAGAAAGAGCTCAAACTGTTGAGTGCTAGTGGTGCTGTGTTTTTGCTTGGGTTGGTTTTTCTTTTTTATGTGGATTCATTCATTATGTGGATGTATTCATTAAGTTGTGTTCTAAACAGGCAGATGCAAAGCCTGTGCTAGAACAGTGGTCTAGTGGTCTAGAACAGAATAGTTTAACTCTTAATGTTTTGTTGGAGTTGCAAAAAAAGAGTGAACAGCAGGGGCCTTCATATTCAGAGTGTAAGGAAAACAACTAAACAATGTGTTTGAATGTAGGATGTATTCAACAACTGAGTCCTGGGTGTTAGTGGAAACTGAGTGCAACATTCTAATTCTTCTTAAGAAGGACAGTGTTATCAGGTTAGGCACATGAAATGCCAGGAAGAGCAAAACTTTTAAATGACAAGATAGCTAACTGCTGGTACTTCTGTACAGGTGCATTGATCTTACCTGATGCTATGTTCCGTACACTGGTAACTGCCTTATCATGAAGAAAATACTTAAGGTTGTGAACTTGACCACAGATGTTCCTCTTGGAATGGTCAAGGAGACTGTCCTTTGGAAGATAAGAATGCTTTCAGACGCAAGGCAGCAGTCACTAACTGCAAAAGTTGACAGGCAACCTTTTTCTTTTTTGACGTTATACATTTAACTTAAAAGAGCAGTGATGTCTTTATTTCAGATCAGGTTTGGTCACAGAAGTCACAGCTTCCCAGGAAAGGCAAGTCCAGCCTCTAGTGTATTTTTCTGCTGTGGTATAATGGGAGCTTCAACCAGACAGTACAAGAATATCCTTTGTTTCTTCAGTCTGCTGTTTTCTTTCTGATCTCCTACTCCTCCAGGATTTTTTTTTACACCAGAAAGTTCTGGAATCTGTTTGAGCAGATGATGGGCCAGTTATCCTG